>PVLC010006515.1:55130-69043 GCA_004027655.1 Graphiurus murinus | reverse complement strand
TACAATGCACGAATAGAAAAGAAAAGAAAAGAAAAAAAAAGCTTCATCTTACATCTTAAACAGGGGGGCACTTTCTGGAAGGTGATGGGGGGAGGGGGGACACCCTAATAAGCATGATGTACTTATAAGATCACATCAAAGTCAATCACTAAACTGACCTTGAGAAGGAGGGAGAAGGAGGGAGGGGGGGTGGAAATTGGGGAAGGGTTAATGAGAAATGTGTGCATGGATGTCTTTACCTATACTAGCTTGTACCCAACAAAGATATGTGATTAACCCTGTTGTATCCAAGAAATGTATAAAAATCCATGCTAAAAAAAATAAAAATGAAAAAAGGGGGGGCACTTAAACACGAAATAAAGGAAGAAGAAAGATCATATTATAATTCAAAAGTAGAAAAAAATGCCAAAATCTACTGTTTACCTATATAATATAATTGGCCACATAGTTTAATTTCTACTCAGTTCCAGCTCCAATGAGTAGAGAGAAGATATTTTCAAATGTAACTTACAGTTGGTCGGTATTTTCCAAAACTGAGATGCTATTCATATTCTACTATCACTAAGCTAGGTTATTAACCTGCTGTATTGATTCATTTTGTGGTTTACATTTTATTTGTTAATAGTTATATTGAAATTAATTGTTCATATAATTTATTTTAATATCTCTCTTCCTAAGATGTAATCTTGAAAATCTAGAGCCTGACTTTGTTGTTCCAGTACTTAATAAAGAGCCTCAAGTGGTGAATGAATTATTAAAAACTTAACAACAGTAAATTTCAAATTAACTCATCTATATATACATTTTGTGATTTATTATACACTATTTAAAATGAAAACTATGGAATACATTGCTGAATTTATGATAGGATTATGGTTAATTATAACATAAGAAACTTTTTTTATTTATTTATTTTTTGTGGTACTGGGGATGGAACCCAGGGGCATTCTACCCGAGCTATATCCCCAGCCCTATTTCTTATTCTTTATTTTGAAACAGGGTCTCACTAAGTTGTGGAGGGCCTCACTAGGTAGCTGAGGCTGGCCACGAACCCGGATCCTCCCATCTCAGCCTCCCAAATGCTGGGATTACAAGCATGCGCCACCACGCCTGGCTACGTAAGAAACTCTTACTGAAATCTCACAGGGAAAATTTTTCTCTTGGCTATCAATGCCAAGTGTAGATGGGCTTTTTCTAAATCATTGGACTTGTATCATAAAGATTTCATATATCATTAAAGTGTATTGTGCTTTCCTTGCTCTTTTGGCTTCTAAAAAGAATAAAATGAAATGATGGGCTACAATGAAAAAAAAGTGACGTATAAACATTTAAAGGAGTGAGAAGTTATAATTTCTTAGTAAGAGGACATATATATATATATATATATATATATATATATATATATATATATATATGTCATCCTAATGGATTACTAAACTATGGCATATGTACACAATGGAATTTTACTCAGGCATAAAGAAGAACAAAATCATGTTATTTGCAGGGTAATGGATGCAGCTGGAAAACATTATGTTAAGTGAGATTAGCCAGTCACAAAGAGTAAAGAAACATATGTTCTCCCTAATATGTGGATGCTAGGGAGAAGATGGGGCATAAGAGGGTCTCCAGATGAAAAAGGAGAGACCCTCGAAAGCAAAGAAGTTGATTTAACCGAAAGGGTTGGATGGGGTGGGCACACTAATGTATATCAAGGTTACTCACTAAACTGAACTTGAGAAGGAGGGAGTGTGAGGGAGCGGGGTGGGAATTTGGGGAAGATATCAAATGAAAATTGTGAGCACATATATTGTTATCAATTTATACCTAACAAAGATGTATGCTTACAATGTATGAATAAAAATTAAAAAAAAAGAATTTAGAAATGTTGCCCAAGACATTTTTTATCTTCAGGAACTCATTTTCTCAATGAATTATCCACATGGGATTGAAAATGCACCGTTTGATAAAAAACATGCAAAATTCCTGACTTTTAATTGATAATTTGATAAAAAACATGACAAGTAAACAATCTATTAAACAGAAATATATGACTTATGTTCCCGTTCACTAACATTTCTCAATTTTAGCTTCCAGTATTCATATCCAGAAGTCATATCTTTCAAAAAAGATTAATGAGAATCCTACAGATATACTATCATATGAAAACAAAAAATGGAGCTTCTAGGATGCATGAGAAGGAAACATTTATCTTTGGAATAGTAGTTCTCCCTAATATGCAGAAGTTAGGGAGAAAATGGGGCAGAGGAGGAACTCTGGACAAAGAAGGAGAAAGCTTAGATGAGTAAAGCAGGGGATAATTAAGGGAGATGGATGGGAGATGGATGGATGGATGGATGCACATAATATACATTCAGAAACATATCAAAGTTAATCACTAAGCTGAACATGAGAAGGAGGGAGGGGGGAGAAAATGGAGTGGGAAGAGTTAAATGAGTGACATGTGCATATTTCCCTCTACCATATTGTACCTCATTAAAACGTATGACTACAATGCATCAATAAAAATAATCTCTGTAATGAAAAACAGAATCCAATTTTTCTCAGACAATGGAGGTGATATTAAGTGATTCAAACTTTGAACAAATGAATGTCAATCCACTATAAGTTCCTTAAGCATGAAAGCCAAGAAAAAGTAACAGTAAAGATAAATTTCAAATGTATTGTATTAGGCTAGTTTTACCCTGAAACACACAACTAGATGAGGATATTTAGAGAGGAAAGTTACAAAATATGTTATATACACACAATGGACTTTCCCCAAGCTATATGGGAGACAGTTATGTAATTTGCAAGGAAATAGATGGAATAAGATTATATAATGCTTAGTGAGATCAGCCAGACTCAGAAAATCAAGGGGCACATGTTTTCTTTTATATTTGGAAAATAGAAAGAAAATAGAAAAGAAAATAAATTCCATGAAAATGAGGAGAGTGACAAGTAAAGTAGTAGAAAGGGTTTGGGGAAGGAAAGGGGGGAGGGATAAATAGGCTTGGGGAAGGATATTGACCAAATAGTGTTATGTTCATGTGTGATCACATCACGGTCAATTTCACTAGCATGTATAAAAAAGGAGGGGTATTGGGTGGAGTTGGAAACACACCAAGTTATTTTGTGTGCATATACCAAAATATCACATTGAATAACATTATAATGTTTAATTACAGTAAATAAAAAAACAAAAGAAGATTATAGGCTACTATGCCTTATAAATATAGTCAGAAACCCCTGAAATCAAGGCTAGCAAAATGATTCAGCAGCATGTTGAAAAGATTATATGATATGACCACAGGGATTTATCTCAGAAATAAAAATTCTGCATGACATCAAAAACTATTTGCACAGTTTATCTCATTTCACTATATTCTACTTCTATGAGAATAATAGATAAAAAGCACAGAGTTGTTTTCAAATATTCCAAAAAGCATTTGACAAATCCAAATCCTATGCATAATGAAATCTCAAAAAATAGAAGTAAATTTCTTCACCTAAAGGATGGCATGCACAAAAGCTGCCACATGTCATATATTACCAGACTCAAAACTGACCTCAGTTTCCTAACAAGATAAGATTGCTCACTAATACCACCTTGACTCAACATTGTATTAGAAAATTATTTCAGAGCAACTATAGTAGAAAAATAAAAAAGAAGAGATTTGGATTAGTAAAGCTGACAAAGGATATCTGTTTCAAATGACACTGTCTCATATACATATAATATCCTGGTCACTAAAAAATGCTATTAGAAAGAAAATATGAATCATCCAGGTTGCAGGTCAGAAGTAACACTACAAATATCCACAGCATTCCTATACAGTACCAACTAACAATCTAGAGACAAAACTCCAAAAAAAATTAATTTAAAATGATAGCATACTTCTCTCTAATACATTGTTGGTGGGATTGAAAATTAGTGCAACCACTTTTGAAAACAGTATGAAGGATACTTAGACAAATGGGAATGAACCTACCATATGATCCAGCAAATCTATTTCTGGTTATCTACCCAAAAGAATGGAAACACAACTACCAGGATAATGCATATGTGTCTATATTATAGCTGCACAATTCACAATTGCCAAACTATGGAACCAACCAATATGTCCATAAGCAGATTAATGAGACATGTACACACAACTATGGGATGTATACACAATGGGATTTTACTCAGCCATAAAGAAGAACAAACTCATGTCATTTTCAGGGAAATGGATGGAACTAGAAAACATCATGCTAAGTAAGATTAATTAGTCACAAAGAGTAAAAAAAAAAAATGGATGCTGTCCCTAATATGCAGAAGCTAGGGTGGGTGATACGTGTGACTCTAGATGAAGAAGGAGAAATCTTAGGTCACCTAGCTGAAGGTGATGGGAAGGGGAGAGAGGGAAACAACCTAATGCACATGATATATATTCACAAACATACCAAAGGCAACCACTAAGTCCAACATGAGAAGGAGGGAGGGGGGAAAGAATGGGGTGGGAATTGGAGAAGGGTTAAATGATTCCTGTGTGTATATATGCTTCTAACAGCTTGTACCTCATTAAGATGTATGGCTACAATATACCAATAAAAAAGAAATAAATAAAATTATAGCATAAAAGAAAAATACTTCTGAATAAATTTAACAAAATACATAGAATACATATACACTAAAGACAACTAAACATGAATAAGATTAAATGCAAAATATTTGATGTTCATTAATTTAAAAGATTAATATTTTAAGATTGAGTAATTTTCAAATGGATCTCTCTCTATATATATGTGATACAATATGTACTTAAATACAAGTTAGCATTCTTTTTTGTCTAAATTGGCAATCCTCTCATACTATTTAAATGCAAGAGCAATGTAACCATAGCCAAAATAATTTTGAAAAAATGATAACAAAGTTAGCCCAGTACTATCATAGATCTTGATTTCACATAGTACTTTAAGGGAACAGTAATCTAGAATTATATTTAGTGTAGGGAGGGACATTTATAATAATGAAATAAAATCGAGTTCTCAAAATTAACCCTTATATTTATGGTCAATCATTTCCAATGCTGCTAAGTCAATTTAGTTTGGAAAATTCAGGTCTCACTAGGTTGCTGAGAGTATCCTTACATTGCTGAGGCTGTCCTTGAACCTGCAATTCTTCTGCCTCGCTTTCAAAGTTACTAGGATTACAGGTGTGTGCCATCAGGCCCAGTTTGGAAAATTCTTTTTTAAATCAAAAATTTCAGAGACAAGTGGATAGCCACACATAGTTGGGAATCAGTTGTCACATTGTATAAGTAACTTAATCAAATTGTTCATAGATCTATATACTAAACCCAGAAAAGAGAACAGAAATATATCTTTCTGGGTTTAGGTTAAAAATTGTTTTTAATATGTGGCAGTTAAAACACAGTAATAGAAGAAAATATAGGTGCGTTTATATTCATCATAATTAAGGTTTTTGTGATTCAAAGTATACCAGCAAAAGGAAAATGATATCCTAAATGAATTGGAGAAAAATTACAGTATTAACTTAGGAAGAAAAAAATGACCTTATAAATTAGATCAGAGACTTTTCAATTTCTAGAAGAGAGCATAGGTCTAAGTCTCAAACATTTAGGCAACAGTAAAGACTTCCTAAATAAGAACCCCAAAGCTCAAGAAATAAAGACAAAAATTAATAAATGGAATGGTATTAAATTAAAAACTTAAGTGAGATTAGTCAGTCACAAAAAAAACCCCCAAAAACCCCAAAAAACCCAAAACCCAGATGCTCTCCCTAATATGAAGAAGCTAGGGAGAAAGTAACAGGAGGGCATCTAGACAAAGAAGGAGAAACCTTAAATGAGCTAAGAAGGTGACCTAATTAAAGGTGATGGCAGGAGGGGAGAGAGAAATAACCTAATGCACATGATGTATATTCACAAACATATCAAAATCAATCACTAAGCCAAACATGAGAAGGAGGGAGGGGCTAGGGAATGAAGTGGGAATTGGGGAAGGGATAAATGAGAGATGTGTGTATGTATGCCTCTATCAGTTGTACTTCATTAAGATATATGATTACAGCCGGGCGTGGTGTCGCACTCTTGTAATCCCAGCATTTGGGAGGCTGAGACCAGAGGATCTGGGTTCGAGGCCAGCCACAGCTACCTAGTGAGGCACTCCACAACTTAGCAAGACCCAGTTTCAAAATAAAGAATAAAAAATAGGGCTGGGGATGTAGCTCGGAGGTAGAATGTCCCTGAGTTCAATCCCCAATACTGCAAAAAAAAAAAAAAAAAAAGATATTATTACAATGCACCAATAAAAATAATAACAAAAAGAGTTGCAGAAAAGGATACCATCAAGAGTCTGAAAAATATCCTACAGAGTGGATATCTTTGCAAGGCACTCCTCTAATAAAGGACTAATATTTATATTATACAAAGAACTTAAAAACAACATTAAAAAGAAAACAAAGGATTCAATTAAAAATAGACAACTGAACTGAATAGATACTTCTCAAATGAAGAAATACAAATGGCCAATAAATATTTGAAAAAAGGTTTAACATCGTTAGCAATCAAGAAAATGCAAATGAAAACTCCATTGTGATTGTACGCAACATCATGTAGAGTGGCATTTATCAATAATACAAACAGATGAAGATGTTGGAAAATAGGAACCCTTATACACTGCTGGTGGGATTGCAAACTAGTACAACTGCTATGTAGATCCTTGTAAAGATTCCTTAGAAGACTGGGGATGGAACCATCATATTCCAGCTTTCCCACTTCTGGGTATCTTTCTAAAGAAGTTGAATTCAGAATAATATAGTTATACTTCCATATCCACATTTATAACAGTACAATTCCCAATAGCCAAATTATGAAACCAGCTGAGAAGTCTGTCAGTAGATGAATGGATTATAAAACTATGTTATATCTGATGGGATTTCACTCAGCCATGAAGAAGGACAAAATTATGTCATTTGTAGAAACGTGGATGGAACAAGAGAATATTATGATGAGTGATTAGACAGTCAGAAAGTGAATTTTTATGTTTAATCTCATTTTGGGGAACAAAATGAATTTTAGATAAAGGAGAAGAGATTCAAGTGGAATGGTAGAGAGAGATTTTAAGAGGAAAATGGGGGAGTGAAAGAAGACTTGATGAAGAAGAAACAGTTTAAGTAATATTATGAACATACAAGAAAGCATCAATGCCATTCTCAATAACATGTATTGGGATTAATAGGAAGCCGGGTAGAAACTGGAGAAAAATACACAAAGTGCTTTGTACATGTATGTTTTCATCAGTCCAGACATCATTATGATGTATAATTACAATGCACCAGTAAAAGTATATTAAAATGGGAAGAAATCTTTATAATCATTGGAATGATATGGGTCTATTATTCAAGATGTATGAGTATCTATCATAACTAAAAAATAAGAATATATCATAACTAAGCCAGCCTTCATTTGAAGAGACATTTTCTACAAAGAAGCTATAATCATGTACAAAATGCACATTAAAGAAGTTTTAGCTGGGTATGGTGGTGCACGCTTGTAATCCCAGCATTCGGGAGGCTGAGACCGGAGGATCCGGGTTCGCGGCCAGCCTCAGCTACCTAGTGAGGCACTCTGCAACTTGGTGAGACTCGGTTTCAAAATAAAGAATAAAAAATAGGGCTGGGGGTGTAGCTCGGAGGTAGAATACCCCTGAGTTCAATCCCCAGTACCGCAAAAAAAAAAAAAAAAAGGAATTTTTAAACAGTTTTTGTCATTAGGGAAATAAGAAATCTAAATAGTCATCGGTTACACCTCACAATTCTGAAAGGCATATTACTGAGTGAAAGAAAATTAACTGGGAGAAGACAAATAGTACTGTCTCATTCAATTTATGACACTCTGGAAAATGCAAAATATAATTAAAGGGATTTGTGGTTACTAGGAGCTTATGAGAGCGAAAGGTCAAATATGTGAATATAAGGAATTTTATTAGAGCAGTGCAATTATTCAGTATAAAAAAACAAATGGTATTTACATGAATATGTTCTTCAAATTCTATAGTACTTTAAAGCACCCAATTTTTGCAAATTACTATTATGCGCTAGGATAGAGCACCAAGGGAAAATACATAGGAAGTAATATAACTGTGTTATGCATACATAAAATATCCTCAGTGAAGAGAATTTGGGGAAAGGGCTGGCTGAGGAAACTTATGAAATAACTGAAGATTCTCAAGGACAAAATATTTGTACATGAGCACTGCACTTTGGTTGGTAAAGTTGTTTCTCATGAGAGCATTACTTTCCTATTCTCACACCACTACACAGTTATTTTCAGATATCATGGGTTAGACTACAGAGAACATACCCTTATTGATAGATTTCTAGGTTACATACAATAAAGTGTAGGTGTGTAGATTGATTCATGTGGTATTTAATTATACCATGTGGTGCTACAAAAGAACACATATCCCAGTATTTCTTTCTAACTTAATTTCCCAAGGAAAGGAATAAGGGTATTATGAAGAAATGGCAAATGAAAAGCTTGGGTAGGGCATAAATCCAGTTATTCTATAGCACCTTATAGTGCCAGAATTAAATAAAATGCTAAACTATCATGAAATGGAGCAAGAAGTTACACAACAAGCTGTAATTATGGGGTATTACAAAATGGTACAGGAGCCCAGTGAAAGACCTTCTAATAGCCAATACTGGAGCAGCTTCAACAACTAAAGTAGCACAAATAAAGTGCAAAAATATAACTTTTGCATCTGATATAATAAATAATTGAATAAATATGTAATAAATGAAGAATAGACATATACAAATGGTTAATGATTCCAAATGATTTATGTGGATATTCTGCGCACAAGGATGTGAAACTTGACTTCCTTCTTAAGTCTATGCTATACATATATAACTTATTTTCATAAAAGTACAATGTGGAAATGGATAAATGAATAATTTTACAATGGCAAAATATGATCCAACAAACTAATCCAGGTGACCAAATAAACATTAAGGGTGAGAAGGTATATTGGCAATATATACCTATGATGTTAGTTAGCTTTCATTACTACAGGGAATATCTGACCAAACAACATCAAGGGTGAAAAAGTATATTGATAATATACACCCATTCTGTTAGTCAGCTTCCATTACTACAGTAAACACCTGAAATAATCAACCCAGAAATGATTTATTTTGGCTTAAATTTTTGGAGGTCCGAGTCCGAGATTGGTTGGCCCTATTGCTCTTGGGCATTTTTGTGAGAAAATACTCCATAGTAGTGAATCAAAACCTCTTACCTCATTGTAAGCCAGGGAGCAAAAAGAGTAAGAAAGAGGAGTGGGGTAGGGTTCACAGTTCCTTTTAAGAAAGTTCATAGCCCAAATTACCTAAATGAACTCACACTAATCTCACCTCTTTAAGGTTCTATTACCTCTCAATAGTGTCATTCTGGGAATCAAGTCTTTAACACAAAGGACTTTAGGAGATATTTAAGACCTAAACAATAGAGTTATATCCCTGAACCACACAGATTCATTTCCATCTCACACTGCATATTGAGTTGAGTTCATCCTCAAGGGCTTTCAAAGTCTTATTATTTTCAGCATTGTTCAAAGTTTCAAGCCCATTAGTCTCCTCCAAGACCAAAGGAAAACTCAGCATGATCCCCTTAAAAAAAAAGATAAAATGTTTTATGTTTAAAATATAAACATACAACATAAATAGGGTAAACACTCCTATTTCAAAATGGAGGAACGAGGTAATAGAAAGGAATCGGGGCATAGCAAGACCAAAAATAAGCACAGAAAATATTAAACCCTAAATCTCCATATCTGGCACCAGAGTGTGAGTACCCCTCCCCAATGGTCTTGTTAGTTTTACACATATGACATATCTGAGGCTGGCTGCAGTATCACTCAGGAGACATTCCAGATGGCTGGTACCTATTCTTCTCTTGGATCTCTATTGCAGCTTTTGTAGTATCACTCAAACTGCTCTACAAATTCACTTTTCAGGGGCCAGCTGCAGGGATTACGACCCACAACACAATACATGCCCTCCCAAGTGTTTCTTTGGACCCCTTTTGGAAGACTTCATGATCCCATAACTCTTGTATTCTGTATGTCTGCTAAACCAGCATCACATATATTATGCTAAGGCCTTTTGCTAGTACAAGTTAAATCAGGGCTTCCTTGAACCATAGGTGCAGTGGCTACTGAATGCCTTGCAAACAGAAAATGAATCCCTAGCATTTGGTACTCTGCAAAGTCTCCTTTCCCAAATAACAATATTTGAAACAAATTTTTTACCTACCACCTTTGTAACTGTGGTGAGTGAGGTGGCTTTGTATATTCAACATGCGCCCAAGGCACTGTCTCTTTGCAAAGCACTTTCTTTTTAACAAATCTATGTTAATAACTACACTTTCCTTGATCAAAGCTCTGTAAGAGTTCCTTTTCTTGCCAGATTGCATTTTTTCAAATATTTCTCCTCTGCTCCATTTGGCTATCAAATAGCATTAGAAATTTGGAATAAAATGTCAGCCAAGACCCATGTCACAGGCTGAATGTTATCTTGTCATAAATTTCTGTCTCTGAGTAAAGCAGTTCACTTTAAAGCTTGTCCTCCCACAAAGTATGAGGATGGACAAAAATGCAGGAAATCTATACTATGTATGAAAGGAGGCAGCACTTCACATATTGAGCATGTGGTGAAGAAAAACCACTTTCCTACTCATGAGCCAAGGAGAAAAGAGAGAGAAAAATATAGGCAGGCTGAGTCCCACAATGTGTCCCTAGATGTGGCTCTGATTAACCTAAGACTCTGCATCCTCACCCCTTTAAAAGTTTTAGTATTTCCCAATAATGCCACTCTGGGAACCAAATTTTAACACATGTATAATTAATGGATATTTAAAATACAAAATATAGTACATTTTGTTATAATGTGTTGAGAATAGTCCTTTCTTTCTATGGTTTTCTTCACCCAAATCTAGACTCCAATCCAGGGAAGAACACTGAAGATGTCCCAGATTAGGTGTTTCATTGAAAATAAATAGAGGAGTGGTATAGCTAGATCCATCAAAAGATGAATATGTAAAAAAAAAAAAAAGGTGGTATATATACACAACTGAGTTTCAATCAGCTACAAAGAATTAAAAATTATATTATTTTCAGGAAAATGGATGGAACTGGAGAACATTTTGCTAAGTGAGATCCACAGGCTCAGAATATCGGGGACTGCATGTTTTCTTTCACCCATGGATGCTAGAAAGAAAAGAGTTCTCATGAAAATTTAGGAGACAGACCAGTAGGGTAGTGGATGGGGAAGTGAATGGGGGAGGAAAGAAGGAAAAGAGGAGGTTTGGAGAGGGAAACAGACAAAATAATGTTATGAATATATGAGTGCATCACTATGAATCTCACTATCATATATGGGGAGGGACGATGGGGGGGAAAGGGGAGTGTGAGAAAGGAAACAGCTCGATAGCATCGTGTGCATGAATGTACCACTATGAATCTGTTTTCAGACTCTTGGTTGTTTCCTTTGCTACAAAGAAGTTTTGTAATTCAATACCATTCCACTTATTTATTATAATTTTGTTTTCAGAGTTTGGTCTTATTAAGGAAGTACCTACTACTACCTGAATGTTGGAAAGTTGGCTCTATGACCTTTCCTAATAATTACCAAGTCTCTTATTTAATTTCTAGGGGTTTTGTTCATCTTGAGCTGACTCCTGTGTAGGATGAGTGTTTGGGTTATAATTCTACTCTTTTGCATATGGATAACAATTACAGTGCACCAATAAAATTATTATGCTAAGTAAGATCAGTCTATCTCAGAAACTCAAGAGTTGTATGTTTTGTCTCATATGTGGAAGGTAGAGAGAAAATAGGAAATAAAAGATACTTCAGCCAGGTGTGGTGGCACACGCTTGTCATCCCAGTACTTGGGAGGCTGATTCCAGAGGATTCGGGTTCGCTTCCAGCCTCAGCTACTTAGTGAGGTCCGCTGCAAATTAGTGAGACTCCGTTTCAAAATAAAGAATAAAAAATAGGACTGGGTGGTGTAGCTCAGAGGTAAAATTTCCCTGAGTTCCATCCCCAGTACCGCAAAAGAAAAAAAAAGAAAAAGAAAAAAAGATAGTTCAGATAAATGAATATAGAAACTAACTGAATAGTGGAAGATGATTGGGGGAGTGAGGCATGGAAGGAAAGAAACAGGGGGATTTAGATAGGGAACACTTCAAATAGTGTTATATCCATATATGGAGGTATCCCTACAAATCTTACTAGCATGTAGAGGGAGGGAGTAAGGGAAAATGTGGTGGAGTGTGGAAGGAGACATATCAATTTCTGTATGCATGCATGTTTGTATGACTTTGAATGTATAATGACATTGCGCCAATTTTAAAAAGATGATAATGCACCAATAAAAGCACATTAAAAAAAGAATGTTAAGAGTACATGAAAAAACAAGATTATAGTATATGATATCTATCACAGTCCTACCTTAAACAAAAAAGATACATATCAATTAAAAGCAATTTTGATAGAACAAAATATACCACTAATCAGAAAAAGGTAAGTGTAATATGATACTGAGAAGTAATACAAAATTGAGAAGACTTTAAAAGAAGAAAAGTGATCGGGAATAAAGTATTACATAAAGATAATAGGACTAATTCTCCAAAACTTTTAAAATCTTTAACATGAATATATCCAGTAACAGGGTGTCTAACTATAAATGGCAAAACAGAAAGAACTGCAAAGAGAAATAGATGGATGCACTACTTTAGTTGGAAAGCTATCAATCCATTATACCAGAGGTGCATTGATTCACCAGGCAGCTTTTCAGTAGGGATATAGTTGAACTCAAAAGTACCCTTGAGCAATAGGGTATAATTGATCTCTATAGACATCTTTAAGAAGTGCAAGCCGGGCGTGGTGGCGCGCGCTTGTAATACCAGCATTTGGGAGGCTAAGACCAGAGGATCTGGGTTCGCTGCCAGCCTCAGCTACTTAGTGAGGGACTCCACAATTTAATGAGACCTTGTTTCAAAATAAAGAATAAAAAATAAGGCTGGGGGTATAGCTCAGAGGTAGAATGCCCCTGAGTTCAATCCCTGGTACTGCAAAAAAAAAAAAAAAATGTGCAGACATATTCTAAATACAGTCCCATGGAACACTCACCAAAATTGACCATATTCTGATCAAAATAACAAATTTAGGAAAATGGAAATCATATAGTGTGCATTCTCAGACTACAAATGAATTAAGCTATGAATCAAAAGGTAACATTAAAGAGAAGTAGAAAATTCCAGAATGCACAGGGACTAACCGATGCACTTCCAAATAACATTTGGGAAGTGATGAGATCTCTATGGAAATTTAAAACTTTGAACTAACTAAAAGTGAAATCATAAAGTTTTCAAAACTTGTGTGATGCAAATAAAGTAGAGTTTGGAGGGTATATATAGCACAGAATGCATGTCTTAGAAAAGACATAAGAGAGCCGGGCGTGGTGGCGCACGCTTGTAATCCCAGCATTCGGGAGGCTGAGACCGGAGGATCCGGGTTCGCGGCCAGCCTTAGCTACTTAGTGAGGCACTCGGCAACTTAGTGAGACTCGGTTTCAAAATAAAGAATAAAAAATAGGGCTGGGGGTATAGCTCGGAGGTAGAATGCCCCTGAGTTCAATCCCCGGTCCGCAAAAAAAAAAAAAAAAAAAAAAAAAAAAAAAAAAAAAAAAAAAAAAAAAAAAAAAAAAAAAAAAAAAAAAAAAAAAAAAAAAAAAAAAAAAAAAAAAAAAAAAAAAAAAAAAAAAAAAAAAAAAAAAAAAAAAAAAAAAAAAAAAAAAAAAAAAAAAAAAAAAAAAAAAAAAAAAAAAAAAAAAAAAAAAAAAA
>PVLC010006515.1:26270-55030 GCA_004027655.1 Graphiurus murinus | reverse complement strand
AGAGCTGAATCAATAATCTAACTTTCAGGCTGTAGAACATAGAAAAAATGAGCAATTAAAAAGAAAGTAAAAGGAAAGATGTAAAGATAAATTTCAAAAAAAAGTTGTTGTAAAATTCATAGGGAAAAACAGAAGTCTCAGAATAGCTAAAACAATTCCCAGCAATAAGATCCATGTTAGAGGCATCCTAATGCCTGATTTCAAGTTTTATTAGGAGCGATAGTAATAAAAAAACAGCATGATGTTGATACAAATACAGACACATAGACCCGTAGGATAGAATAGTAAACAGAGAAACAAGTCACTTACTTATAACCAGGTGATTTTAAAGTTGCCAAAAAATTTAAACTATAGAAAAGACAGTCTTTTCGCTAAATAGTGCTTAGAAACCTGTTATCTATATGCCAAAGAATGGAATTATAACCCAAACACTCATCCTGCACAAGATTCAATTCAAAATGAATAAAACCCCTAGAAATCAGACAAGAGACATTTAATTATTAGGAGAGGTCATAGGACTAACTCTCCAACATTTAGGTACTGGTAGGTACTTCCTCAATAAGACCCTCAAAGCTCAGGAAATAAAAATGATAATAAAAGATGGGATGGTACTAAATTGCAAAAATTCTTTGTAGGAAAGGAAACAAGCAAGAGTATGAAATCAGAGTCTAAAGAATTGAGGAATACCTTTTCCAGTTACTCCTCTGAAATAGAATATCTCAAATATAAAAGAATTTAAAATACTTCTCATTAAAAATAACCCAATCATAAAATGGGCCACTGAACTGAATAGATACTTCTCAGTGTAAAAAATACAAACGGCCAAGAAATACATGAAAAAAAAGTTCAACATAATTAGCAATCAGGGAAATACAAACCAAAACTTCACTGAGATTCTATCTAGCTCCAGTTTGATAGCAATCATCAAGAATACAAACAGCTAGGTGTAGTGGCGCACACCTGTAATCCCAACATTTGGGAGGCCGAGACTGGAAGATCTGGGTTTGCACCCCACTTCAGCCACCCTAGTGAGGCATTCTGCAACTTAGTGAGACCCTGTTTCAAAATAAAGAATAAAAAATAGGGCTGGGGGTAAGCTTGGAGGTAGAATGTCCCTAAATTCAATCCCCAGTACTGAAAAAATAATAATAATACAAACAAGAGTAAATGCTGGGATGGATGTGGGGGCATAAGAACCCTTATAACACTGTTGGTGGGATTGCAAAATTCTATTGTCATTATGGGGATGAGTTTGGAGGTCCCTGAGAAGACTAGGTATGGAACTAAGATATGGTCCAGACACACAACTCCTAGGTATCTTTCCAAAGGTATTGAAATCAGAATATTATGGTGATACATGCATATTCATGTTTACAGTAGCCCAATTTTTAATAGACAAACTGTGGAACCAGCCTGGGTGTCCTCAAACAGATGAACAGTTTACAAAACTATGGCATTCACAAAATGTAATCTTACTCAGCCATATAGATGAACAGAATTATGTCATTTACAGGAAAACGGATGGAAATAGAGAATATTATTTTAACTGATATTAGCCAGTCTCAGAAAGTGAGACTATATTTCTGTCTAATGTATCTAATCTTGTTTTCTCTTATATGTGTAAGCTAGAAAGAAACTAGGAAATAAGAATCACTTTAGATGAAAGAGTGGCGTTATCAACAGAATGGTGGAATGGGGTTTGGGGGAATATATGGGAAAGGAAGAAGGGAGACACAATAAAAACCAGTTCAAACTATCCTATGTACCTTTATGGAGATAGCAGTACCAGTTTTAATATGATGAATGGGAAGGTGGTGGGAACAGATATAGGAGCAGGAGGGAAATGCACCAGGTGCTATGTACAGGTATGTTTCTATTACAGTACCCTCAACATGGTATAGACCAGATGAAGGAAACAGTTATATATATATATACATATATATATATATATATATATATATATATATATGAATGAAATCATCAATGCCAATCTTAATAACATGCATGGGGAAGGGGTGGAATTTGAGAGATGGAAGAAGGAGGTGAGCAGGAGCATACAAGATCCCTGGAGCAACAGGTGCACCAGCCTACAGGTACTCTCTCCTCCTCTTTACCTGTGCTTCTGTGAAACTCCAGCCCCCCCTCCCCCTATTAAAGCTCAGAGACCTCCCCAGTGGACAGGGACCATCTTCACTCATGTGTTCTTCTTGATGAGTAGATTTAATGGGATGGGGCTGACTTTACAAGGAACAATACTCACACATTGAAAAAACCCCAGCACAGGACACGCCCCTCTCTGAGCTGACCCTGCAGCACTTCCTGATCTGCCCTCACTCTACTTCCCAGAGCCTCCTCCTCCATCCTTCCTGCTCCTGTCTTCCTCCATGGGACTGTCCAAGCCGGGCTCAGATCCACTGGCCTCCTCTCCTGCCCTGGGGAGTGTGGGTGAATCACTTTTCTCTTCCCCACCCAGTTGTTTCACTCACTGCTCCTCACTCTTCAGAACATCCTCTCATGCTCCTTCTCCTAGCGGCCTTCCTTGTACATCCAACATCTACTCTGATGTCCTCTGGAGTCCAGGAGCAGCTCTTCCTCCTATAGAATGTCATCTTTGTTTTTTTATTGGTGCACTGTAGTCTCACATCATAATGTAGTTCAGAGAGATGGTGACATGCATGCACACTGCACTTGGTGAGTTTAACCTCTTTTAAGTTTTCTGAATGCCCATTGGACTGAAATCTCAGAAAACTTTGTCTATGTTGTTCTCCAGTGAACCCTACACATGTAGAGGTGAAAAAGCAACGTACACAGTTACCTAAACATCTCAAAGTCATAAGCATAAAAAATACTGGCTAATAGATAAATAAAGTAAATATAATGAAATACAAATAAACATGTGCTGCCTGAAGATGTGTGTCCACATTTTCTGAGTCTCTATTTTTACTGAAAAAATTAAATAATCACATATCAAAGAGTAAGAAATGAATCCATCCCTATATTATAGGTCAGTTTTGCAATGACATGTTATGCATACCTTTACAAAACATAGAGAAGTAATCAAACTCCAACTAATGTATACAACTGGTACATAAGAAAAATAAAATATGCTAAAATTCATTATTTTATGTTAACAAAAGGGCTTGTTTCTAGGTGTTGAATTGGAGACTCAGTGTTCTGTCCTCACAACTTAATGCTTTGTGAATCTTTCACAATTAGAACACACACAGCCATATAATGAAAATACTCATGAATCTTAAGTGTAAGTCTGCAACATGTGTGTCTTGGTTGCCAGGGAACTCTTTGTCCTTTGATTTTTAATTGGTACACTGTAATCATACATCTTGATGAAGTTCAGGATGATAAAAGCACACAGCACTCCTTGAGCCCTCTTTGTCCTTTTCCAGTTCACTTAGTTGCATTTTAGAGGCAACTTATGGACAACATCAAAATGAAGTAGGTGTAACATTTGTCTTCCAAACAAAGGTGATTTCCTCACTGGGTTAATAAAGTGATGCTTGCAAAGATGAAAATTGAGATGACATTTTGAAAAATAATTATGAATACATGGTTAAGCATTGGTTGAGAGGTATTAAAGCACAATATATAATTGTAAATATGTTTGCAGATGATACATATATGACAAAAAGAGAAAAAATACATGGAACTATTAAAGACATCTGAATGTCAAAAGAAGATAAATAACAGGAAAGGTCCAGAGGGTGAACTCATTGGTAAGTAAATAGAAGGATTGCTGACCAAACTCTTCATAAAAAGAGCTGAATTCCTTAGCAGAATTAAGAGGTAGGGTGTGGTACCACTGCCCTTGCCTAAGCAGACTCCATAGAGGAGTTCTGAGCTCAACTGCAAAGGGAGACACCTGTCCCTGCTGGGTGGGTCAGAAGGGAAGACTACTCCATGGGGGACTCTCATCTTCACAGGAGGAATCCTGGCTTGTTGTACAGGTACCTGCTCTGTAGGCTATTGCTGGAGGTGGAGATGTTCCCCATCCCTCTAAATCAAGGGGAGAAATGAACAGAAGATAAGACTCCAAATAAAATTCATTGAGGATGTATTTTTTAAAAGGTCAGGAAGTGGTGTTAATTCTCTAAAATCCATAAGGATGATAGAGATATTAGCATCTAACAGAATGCTCTAAGGTTCTAAACCCTCCATTCTATTTTTATTCAAGTTATAGCTAGGGATATTAAAATATAGGTTTTCAACCTTCTACTTTCTTCATCCTAAAATACTAGAGTGTATATGAAAATGAGCAGCAGAGAAACTGTTCTTTTGTTACATTAAGTATCTTAAGAAAACAGTGTACTTGCACAAAGATAGAGAAATAAACCAATGAGATACTATAGAGATCATAAAATCAGGCACATACATATACAATCAAATTATGGTTATAAAAGATCAATGAGGAAAACGTGGGTTTGTGTATGTTGTAGGAAGTTGAATATTCATTTTAGGAGGATAAAAATCTGACTTTGGTCCTCACATTAAATACAAAATTAGTTACAAATAGATCAGATACCTAAATATGAAAATAGTTTAGTGTAGCATTTACAACATTTGAAAACAGCTGGGTGTAGTAGTGCACACTTGTAATCCCAGTACTTGGGAGCCTGAGACAGGAGGATTGCAGGTTTGAGGACAGCCTCCATAAGTAGTGAGACTCTTATCAACCTAGTGAGACCCTGCGTCAAAATAAAAATAAAAGTTTAATCCCCAGTACTAAAAAAATAGAAAATATATGAAAAAATAATTTCAGGTCCATGATGTAAGGTAAAATTTATTAAAATATACCTAGAGAGTCGGGCGTGGTGCCGCACGCTTGTAATCCCAACATTCGGGAGGCTGAGACCGGAGGATCCGGTTCGCAGCCAGGCTCAGCTACCTAGTGAGGCACTCCGCAACTTAGTGAGACTCGGTTTCAAAATACAGAATAAAAAATAGGGCTGGGGGTGTAGCTCGGAGGTAGAATGCCCGAGTTCAATCCCTAGTACCGCAAAAAAAAAAAAAAAAAAAAAAAAAAAAAAAAAAAAAAAAAAAAAAAAAAAAAAAATATATATATATATATATATATATATATATATACACACACACACACATACACACACACACACACACACACACACACACACACATATATATATAGAGAGAGAGTATATGCCACATAGGAAAAATATTGGGTTTTTGTGTGTGTGTTTGTGGTGCTTGTGACTAAACTCAAGGTGTCATGCAAGCTAGGCAAGTGCTCTGCCAATGAGCTACACCCTAGCTCCAAAACATTCCAATGGAGTAAATGTGTACAAGGACAGATACAACCAGACCCAATATTCCTTTCATGTAGACTTCTCTCAGATTCAACACTAGAACACAGGAGTGGTGATAGTGCTTAAGATATTGTACTGAATGAACTAATAACATAAAGTAAATAGACTAATCTCAGTTCTAAACTGGCCAATAAGCCAGTAAGTTCAAATACTGAAAGTTTCTAGTAATTGAAACAAGTAAATTATGGGATAAATTATAAAAGCAATCAGTTTAAATCTCATGAATGCACTGTATAAAGAGGAAACTCATATAGCTCATAATTTAAGATGTTAGCTGAAATTGCACCCCGAGTTTCAGGATATAGAAGTCAATTAAGTTATTATCAAATCTATGGCTGCACTGAAGTCAGTCTTCTATTCAGCCTAGAATATGGAGGCAGGGTCATTGTCTCACAATGCTGTTCTGCATTTGTGAGTTTGGCATCTTTCTGAGAATTCTGGCATCCTCAGTGAAATCTGGTCACAAGAGGGTTAGTAGATCATATCTTCCCAGCTACTGATAAGTAATATGTGGTGACTTACTGCTAAGCACCCTGTCTTCTACACCTGTGACTTCATGTCAGTTCATTTTTTTTTGTCCATTACCTGTCATTTCTAGATGGTGAGCCCTAAGAGCTCATTAAACCTCATTTGGAACTCGGAGATGGGTTACTCCTTATCCAAATCTTTGTTTCATGTATGGCCAGAAACTATGCCTGTTTTGTTGTTTTGCTACGTAATCTTCTTCCCTTCTAAAGCATCCCTACAATTAAAATGTTAACTATGACAACAACTACAAAAAAGTAAAAACTAACAATCTCCCCTATACAAAGACTGGTCTCTGTTTCCTTTTCTTTTTATTTATCAGTCATTTAATTAGAGCTGCCCTATTCTCTCTCTTTCTTTCAAATGGTGTCTCACTCTTCTTGAGCCCTACTGATTTCTCTTCGGGTCAGTCACAGAGCTGGCTTCCCTTTGCACCAGTTTACAAACACCCACCTTATTAACTCATCAATCTTATTGCTATTTATGTCAACATCTAGATCACAGAAAATAACTTGAAGTAGTTTCAATTCCTGTCAATGCAAGCACCTGTGGACAAACTTCAGAAAATGGATGTATGACAGGATATGGCTTTTGATCAATAAAATGGTATCACTCTACTTCTTTGGTGAATTAACAATTGAGCCTCTCTAGAAGCTCATGGACTGTCCTTTTCCCAAGTAAAGTAAATCAAAAGGAATTTTCTCTACACTCAAAACAGACACAATGTTGAACCATTCCTAGGCAAGACAAGGCAATGTTGCAGTCAAAATCTGTGGTTTCTTTCCACAGTTAGCATCCTTAAGGGACTCACAAAGGTCATAGATGGACCTGCTGTTGATTCGGAAGGTACAAGAATTTTCCAAATCGCCAGAAATTACACTTGGCTCATAAGCCAGTTCAGTGTTACCTGGAAAACTTAGATGTTCCCCTAATTGTGTTACCAAACACAAAAGATTATGCATGGGCAGACTAAAACTAGGGACTTCCCAGGAGAGATGTTGCCTGCCTCTAATACCAGTGACTGGAAGGATGAGGCAGAAGAGAAGAAAGCTAGAGTCCAGTCTCTGAAAGTCAGCAAAACCTCATATAAACATACTTTTAAAAAAAAAAAAAAAAAAAAAAAAGGTTGACAATGTTATTCAGTGGAAGAGCACGCTTGAGCTGAATCCCTAGTATCACAACAACAACAATCTGGACTAACTTGATAGAAGACAAAACCAAGGTTTGAAGCTGTGAAAACTCAATTATAAGTCTCCTCTATCGTGCATTCCATAGCCCATTGTGTTCCTGCAGCCTGACTGGGGTAGGCGGAGGATGGAGATGTGGAGGATGGAGATGTGGATGCCAATAAGACAGGTAAGAAGACACTGCAAGCCCAACCCTGGTGGGCCATGTTTTGTTCTGCCTGCCCTTATTCCTGAAAAGCACTGCTGTTCTCATCTTATTTGTTGAGAAGATACATAAGGGTTCACACTCACATGGTCATGATAATGAGTATTAAGTATACCTGACCCCTTCTGTCACTAGGCATTCTATCTTAAATGCTGGTACATTATAAACTTAGATTTTTTTTCCCTTAAAGTAGTGCAACATAAACATATTCAGATATGGTATAGAAAACTCACTTGTGTACCACAATGCTAACTTCTTTTAAATATTGAGATCTCTTTTTCTAGTTTATATAACTTAAGAATTAAGAAAGGTAGTTCGAAATCTTTCCATAATTCCACAATCAGGGAGCAGTGTCCTAATAAAATATCAGAAGCACTTTAGTCAGAAGGTACTAGGTTAGACTCCATCATATTTGAAAATATCCATGCCCTGGAGACTGAGACCCAATCAGTAGGAACTTATATGACATGGGTAAATAATTTTGTTTTTATATAAATTGCTTGGGAAAAATAGTGTCTAAGTTGGACCTATAGAAGACAAAATAAGCCCTCTTAACCATACAGATGAAGCTTAACCATTTTATGCACTGAACTTATCCCAAGGATGGGAGACTGATCTAAAAAACATGGGGAAATGGGTTTAGATTTGTGCTTTCTGATTATTCATTCCCATTCTAATCTATGTGGTCATACTGAATTATTTTTTACTAACAGGCAACAAGTCAGCTTTAATATGTGAAACTTTTAGGGGATCTCCAGAAGGGTAAAGGAAGGAATTAAAAATACAAGATTCTTGCTGGGTGTTGTGGAACCTGCCTGTAATCAGAGTACTTGGGAGGCTGAGACAGGAGAATTGTAGTTCTGGTTTGAGGCCAGCCTCCGCAACTTGGTGAGGTCCTTGGCAATTTAGAGAGACCCTGTGTCAAAATAAGAAATAAAATAGGGATTGAGGGTTTAGCTCAGAGGTAGAATGACCCTGAGTTTAATCCCCAGTCTGACACAAACACAGACATAGACACAAAAACATATGACTGTTACATATTGACTTTCAGAGTTATAAGAACTTGAAAAACACAAGACGCAAGATTATCCTGACCTCACTTTGGTTTCTTTAAGGCTTATATGTTATAGATGTTCTCCCAGCACAAGAAGGTGACCAACATTTTTATCCTCAAGCATGGAAGTTCAGACTGAGAGGACTCTGAACAGACCTTGTTAAGATCATCACTTGCCTTTAAGCCTGCCTACATAATTTAGTTTCCTTTTCACAATTTTGTTTTCCAATTCCATAAATAAGTTTTCAACTGTAATTTCCTCTTTGGTTTATATTTCTTTATGAAAGCTCTCAGGCCACATAAAACTTACAGTAAATACATGTATATGCTATTTTGTTGATTTAATTCTCAGCCCCCTCCCTAGCAAAAAAAAAAAAAAAAAAACTAAATGGGAACAATTCTACATTACACATAGAGTACAGAGAGATTTATCTAGTTTTTAGCTTGTTGTAATGTTGATATCTTATATAAGCATAGTATACATAGGGAAATAGAAAAAATCGACAATGGTACAAAACTATTAACTGTTATCTTTTTATTTTCATATTTTATATTTCTCACTAATATTATTATTTAGTACCAGGATCCAACTCAGGATGTTATACTTCATTTAGTTTTCAGATATCTTATTTTTTTCTCCATAGCAAATTGGACCTGCTCAGGGCCAGATAACTTAACTGGTAAATTGAAAGGAGCTTTCATATGTTAACACACATCTTATACTATTAACAAAAACTACAACAAAATTATAGAGAAAAGAGCATCAGATGAAGTGAATAAACATTATAGCTGATGTTCATGAGGTGGCTGTTTGTTACTCTGTTAATGGAGCATATATTATACTTATTTTTTGGTTTTTCAAAAAAATGTGGTATCTTCTGGATACTACAATTTGACAGAGATATTTAAAAGAAGTAAATTATAGACAAATATGTCTTATGAATGTTTAGGTAAAAACCTTGTTTAGTTAAAACATAGCATGTTTAGGTAAAAAATAGCAAATAAAATCCAGCATCATATGAAGTGTATAAACATTATGACTGAGAATATTTATGCCAGGGATGTAAACTTGGAGCATTAAAAAAATACATATCATGTGCTCTATTAACAAAGTAATAGACAACCACCTCATGAATATCTCAAAGATGCATAAAAAGTACTTAAGTCATAAACTCATTCATGATAATAGGACTGAACAAATAATGCACAGAAAGGACATTTCTTAGTTTAAAAATGGCATTCATAAAACTTCTTATAATCCCATTATCATGAATGTCTGAGCAATTTTCCTAAGAATAGAAACAATATAAAAATATCCATTCAGGCCCTTGCTATTGCTTCTGCTAATGTAGATTGTGGTCAGGGAAAGCAGGCCATAAAATTACATATACAATCTCCAAATTGGAAAGTAAGAAGTCAGACTCTCTCTCTCCACAAATGACAGGATATTGTATAGAGTATATTATTAGGAATCTGTGAAGCCATGATTAGAAATAAAAATCAAAGTCATCAAGTGTGCAATATATATGATCTATATACAAAATTATACTTCTATAAAATATCAGTAATCTGACAATAAAACTCAGGAAAAGAATTTCATTTAAAAAGTAAATACATATCAAGGTCACTCACTGAAGTGAACCTTAGGGGGAGGGAGGGGGTGGGAATGGGGAGGGAATCAGGGAAGGGGTCAAATGAGAATTGTGTGCAAATATGTTGTTAACAATTTGTACTTAACAAAGATGTATGCTATATTGCACGAGTTACTACAATAAAAAATTAAAAAGAAATAAATAAAAAGTAAATACAAATCCCAGTATTTGGGAGGTTGAGACAGGAGGATGGCAGGTTCACTGCCAGCCTGAGTAACTTAGTCAATCCCTCTGAAATTTAGTGTTTCAAAATAAAATAGGAATGGGGGTGTATTTCAGAGGAAGAATGTCCCTGGGTTCAATCCTCACTGCCACAAAAAAGTAAATATATTTAGGGATATAGTTAATAATGACAAGATGTGTACACTGGAATGTAAAAAACTGTTTTAGAGAGATCTGAAATATTGGAAAATATGTGATGTTCATTAATCATAAAGGATATTATTATTAAGATGGTAATTATTTCCAAATGGATCTATAGATTAAAATATATATATATATATATATAAATCTCATCTTCTTTTTAATTTTATTTTTGCAGTATTTTTCAAGGTGCTTCTCAAATTGATATGGAAATTGAAGTGTTCTAGAACTGACAAAATAAATTTGAAAAAGAAAAAAGGTTGTAATATTAGATTCATAAATCACAACCCAAAATTTACAAAGTGAGGGTAGTCATGAATTGGTGGTACTGAAATACAGATGGATACTGAGGAGAGTGGTAGAGTTAAATGTCCAAAACTAACCCACATATTCATGGTGAACTGATTTTAAAAGTTTACTAATACAACTATATGTTGGCATACATCTCTAATCCAAGCTACTTTGGAGGATAAGGCAGGATGACCAAGAATTTGACACCAGCCTGGGCAACAGAGCAAAACTCCATCTCAAAATAAACAAAACCAAAAACAAAAGAAAAAAAAAGAGGAATAAAGAAAGAAAAACAGATGGATGATGAGACAGTTCAATGAAAAAAAATGTTTTTTTTTAAACATGTAATTCTACTCAGCCATAAAGAAGATCTAAACGATGTCATTTGCAGGAAAATGGTTGGAACTGGAGAACATCATGCTAAGTAAAGTCAGTCAGACACAAAAGGCGAAGAGTTGGATATCCTCCCTTCTAGGCAGAAGCTAGGGAGAAATTGAAACATAGGACACAGTTTCCCCTCTATACAGAGGAGGAGAAACTTAGTTGAGTGAAGAAGGGACCTAAATGAGGGAGATGGAACAGGGGAAGAGGGAAATATCTCCATAGTCATGATGTACCATATACAAACTAATAAAAAAATCATTGTGATGAGTGTCCTTAACTACAAGATGTATAATTACAACGCACCCGTAAATTACACAAAATGTTGCTGAGATAAGTGAATATCCATGAGCAGTGTGGACTCTTCTCTCACACTGCATATGTAATTGAAATAAAAGAGATGATAGACTTAAAGGAAACAGATTAAACTACTCACCCCACAGAAAAAAAAGCATAGCATTAGGTGAATAATATTTCTAATATAATAAAATGATACAAATGACAATAAAAAGTTTGTGTGATTCAAAGTACATCAACGTAAACCTAAACTGGGAGAAAATATTTGCAAATCATAGCTGATTGAGTCAGACTTCCCAGAATATATAAAATATTCTAACAATTTGAAAATAAAACAAAATGTCCTAAAGTGAGTGTACATTTTAAAAAAAAAATATAAATGTGCCCAATAAATACATGAAAAGATGTTCAACACCTTACTTCTTAGTGAAATGCCAACCTACATTGTCATGATATAGGCTTCATAATCTTAATAGTATATTCTTAAATGAGCAAAGTCAATTTGAAAAGACTACTGTCACAGTTTGGTTATAGAATGTTCTCTGCAGAGCTCATGTGGATAAATCCATTGTAATGGCTTTACTGGGGGGAAACCTAGGCTGGTAAGGTATGGCCTCAGGGACTGTGCTTCTGTGGTTGAGTCTCCTTGTTTGTGCTGTTGCTTCCTGCCTTCATGATGTAAAAGCATAGTACTGGCTCTCTCCTGTTTCCTGCTGTCATGTCCTAAGCTTGGCCAATGAACAAAGACTCACATGAACTGAATTCTTGAAATCTTCAGAATTGTGAGAAAATAAATCTTCATTCCTTTAAGCTTCGGTGGCCGGTTGCTTTGGATTATGCTGACTAAAACAACTGCACAGTGTGTACATCCATTTATACAACACTTTGGAAAAGGTGAATTTATAGTGATAGTGATTAAAGTGATAGTGGTTTCTAGGAGCTTAGAATGGAGGAAATATGAATAAGTAAATACCAGTTCCTTTCCAGCAGTGAAATTATTTTTATGGTAAATTGATGATGAGATAATATTATTTTTCAAATATATAGTTGTTTATACCACAAGGAGTGTACCTTAATTTATACACATTGATAGTATTATTTAGTAGATTAGAAAACCCCAGGGAGGAATGCATAGAATACAACTATATAATTCATATATGATAATAAGCTCAGGGAAAGAAGAAAGGGGAAAGGGTTGCCCTATATAAGATGAAATATGTGTGGATTTTAAAGTTAAATACCAAATGAGTTGTAACTATACATTACCCTTTTATTGGTAAAGTCATTTACCAATAAAGTTGGGATATGGATTAGCAATTCTGAAACATCTATTGATATTTGGGCTGAATGATCAAACAAATAAAAATTTTCCCTCTTAGAGTTGAAAGTATTACACAAGTGGAAATAATCTGACTGATTCTCTCGGTACTAGATTAGATTTATGTTATGCTAAAGACATTAGTAGAAAAATATCTTGAACTTTAAATTCATATACAGGGATAAACTGAGAGATATTTAGATATATGAGTATTAGTATAACAAGTTGAAATATTCTCCTGTGCTCTGTCAGCTGACAAAGGGTAGAATCAATGGACTCCATACTACTCAGTATGAATATACTCAGTGCCCAGTTATTTGTTTCTAGTACTATTCCCTAACGAAAGGGACTAGGACCTAAAGAAGAAATGGTAATTGCTGGGATGTGCTGGGGATCAACAAAAGTATCCTGGTGTGCCATGTAATGCAAGAAGTATGAAATGCTGAACACAACCAATCAAATAGCTAGCCAGATGTAGTCACACCACAATCATCTCTCTATTTCAAAATGGTACAGGAGCCAGCTGAAATAACTTCCAATGTCCAACACTGAAACCATCTGAGCAACGAAATACATAAACTTGTATACATATGGTGTAGCCATGAGAAAAACTTTCGAGAAATTCCAAGATGGGGATATCTGTGTCAAAATGAAGAAGAAATGTTTGAGAAACTGTCATGGCCAAAAGGATCTTACAGAGACAGGGTATCTAAATGTGAAGTAGTTTACATAGTGGAATCCTAGAACAAAAAAATGGACATCAAAGGAAAACGAAAGAAATTTCAATTTGTAAATGATTAGCATAGATTATCACTGTAATAATTATGCCTAATGTTCCATGCTAAGAGATTAATGATAAGATAATTTCTTTTGTGGTACTGGGGATTGAACCCAGAGGCATTCTACCTTCGAGCTACACCCCCAGGCAGATATTTTAAATTTTGTATTTGGAAACAGGGTTTCACTAGGTTGTTGAGAGAGTCTCACTACTTGCTGAGGCTGTCCTCGAACCTGTGATCCTCCTATCTGAGCCTCCCATATACTGGGGTTACAAGCAGGCGCCACCATGCCAGGCTGATATGAGACATTTTTGTGTGATACATAAATATTATATATACTACATTTTTAACTATTATATAATGAAGCTTAAGAAATTCATTGCCAAAGTTAATAAAGAGGGCATTATCAATATCAGTGACGCACGACATGTGAACCCCTCCTAATATATACTCATTTCTGGTGAAGTTGACAATATATTAAATTGTCTATTTGTCCTTCTTCTAACTTTGAGATCACATTGTTATTTCTTCTGGGCTAAGACTCTCTTCCTCGATGAAATATTGTAATGAAGCATCACGACAAGTGTGAGAAGCTCACATAGCAAGGAATTGAATGCAGGCTCTGGTCAACACCAAGGAACTGCGCCCTTGTCCCAATAGATTTTCCTGCATTTTGCAATATTACATTTGTAAGTAATTTAAGGCCACTTGCATGTAAAATTATATTGCTTCAGAGATAGTGCAAGAAAGTTAATATATCAGAAAATCTAAATATTTCCCCTCCAACTCCCTGTATAATCCCTGTCTTTAATTTTTCTATAAGCATACTTGCTCAAATATTTATGCATATGTACACAAAATACATGTATAGCCATATTTAATCAACTATATTGTTGCTATTATAATTTCAACAAATTTATCTGTTAGATCAACTAGAATATTATGTTTCCTTAATAATGTATTTTGACTAGATTTAGTTCTCAACATCTCAGAAGCATGATGTAATTTCACGTGATTTGTTTCATTCCTCAATAGTATAAAAACATATGCCTGTTTTCCACAACCACATTCTGATGATTCTCTCACTGTGGGATAGCCTGAAACAAGAAATGGCTCAGAAAATGGACCATGTATGTCTACTGCAATGGCTACTTCTGTTACAGCATGATTGCATGGACTTCAGGTTTTCTCTACATCCATAATTTAGAAATTCCCACAAGAAATCTGTTTGGTCAATACCCTGAAATATGATAAAAGCATCAGCCCACTGGTTCCTTTTCCCAGCTCTTTACTATAGTCTATATCCAGGAGAACCTCCCCCTTCCCATTATCAGTGAGGAGAATTCTGTACACCTCCTCTAGGATCTGGAGGTCAGACACAGCTTCTGTTGTTTAAAATGTTTTGCTGTGATCTTCCTCCAGGTCTCACTTGACCAACACTGCCAAAACGAATTGATTTCCCATCCAGGTTCTCCTAAAGAATGGCTATTAGTAGGAATAATGAGAAACTGATAAAATGAAGGATTTGCACACTACAAATCTGACAATGGGTTACAATATAGAATACATAAGAAACTCAAAACACTCAATAGCAAAAGACAACCTGATTTAAAATGGGCAAATAGGGAAGGGAAGGTGGATGGGTGGAGGTAGGCAGCATGTCTTGCTATCTCAGAACACTGCAGGCTAGAAGAGGGGCTTCCCTACCCCCAGGAGAAGATTGTAAACAAACTAATAAAGAAGAAACGGAATGCTATCAACCCAGTGGGTACATAGTACCAACCAAAACAAAAAGTGTAATCTGTTCTCTACTCCTGTGCAATTCGAGATTGTACAGCCAGCCTGCCCGGCAAATATCACTGTGGCCTTGGCTAAACTCATTGGAATTGGAACCTACAGGAAACAGACTCTTCCTACAGAATCGAGAGGCTTTAATATACCTCGTGGCGATCTGACTCTAGAGTCAGTTTCCATGGGAGACCCGTGAGGCTGTGGCAAGGATTGGAGAGACTTCATAGAAACGATTGAAGTCACAGAGTCTAGGAATTTACAGAGGGTCCCTACAGCCACATTGAGAATAAAAATTTGCTGACAAGCCCTTGCAGTACTGGACATGGAGGAAGCAGTCTACTCCACCCCTTTAGGTCACCCAGAAACTGAGGCTTGTAGACCTCAATTGTGGTATCCCAGGGTAACAAAACACAGTGGAAAATTATAAATCCTCCTGGACCCGATGGACGATTTGCTGGGCAGGTTTCTGGACACTAATGTGATTCCAACCTACATATGGAGCCGCCCCTCCCCCCACTCATAGAAGTTTAGAGAAATGCAGCACACAGTTTGCAGCTGAGGTCGCCCATGGTGATAAACATTGAATAGAAAGTCGTTATTACCTGTACCGCTGAGACTATGCCCTATTAGCATGGTGGCAGATGGGTCCTTGGACATTAACACCTACAATCTAATGTCGCCATCGTGGTGGGTTGAGAGTGTCCTGGAGAAGCTGCAACCTAGGTGCTTGCAGACCGCTGGCAAATCAGTGTGTGAGGCAGGGAATGACACGGGACAGAGACCACACAGCTGCAGGCTCTCAGGGTGATAAATATTGTCATCACCTGTAAAGTTGAGTTTGGCTTGCCGCAGGAAAGACCATCACAGAACTAGGAATACTGCAACAGCAGGTGTTGTCAGGACCTCTGAAACAAGCAGCATTTCAAGAGATTACCATATAAGGACAACGGGGTGACTCAGGGGGATAATAAAAGGCAGAACAGGGAACATTGTGGAATGCTGGGTCTCCTGAGATCTCAGCACAGCACAAGGCTATAAGGTTGCCCCGGTAACCACAGTAATGGGAGGGATAAGATCTCTCTGGGGAATTTAATCAATACAGACAGCACAACAAGTTCTAAATGCTATAAACTCTAGCTGATTCTGTCTGGGCTTTGTGAGGAGAGAGGCTGGTGGACAGTCAGTGGCTACCTACACCAGTCCTTATTAAGACATACCTTAAGGTAAACATATACTTATACTGCCAGAACAGGATACATCAAAAAGAGAAAGTGATTAGATACAGGAACTTCAAACAGAGAGAGAATCAGAGTCATCAAATACAACAAAGGTAGATATTTAAGAATCCTGAAAACATGGGAAATAACACCAAAAAGGAAACAATGAGCACCCACAACTGCACAACAGAAATTACCCAGAAGAATTCAGAACTTTAATTATAGATATGAGCCAAGAAATGAGAAATGAGATGAGAGAAAATTTAAAAGATCTGAAAGGTCATATCAATAAAGAGCAAAAATCTTGAACAGGAATAAAAATTAAGCTCTGAAAGAAATGAAGGATGCAATAAATGAAACAAAAGCTTCAATAGAAACCATCAACAGCAGATTAGATCACATGAAAAAATAGTTTCACATTTAGAAAACAGTCCATTCAAAAATAAACCTGCAGTCAACAATATAGAGACTATTTCAAAACATGATGAAAACATCCAAAAGATTTAGGAAAAATTTAAAAGAGCAAACCTAAGAATAATAGATATGGAAGAGAATCTAGAGGCTCAAAACAAGGGAATAAAAAAATCTCTTCAGAGAAATAATATAAGAAAACTTCTTCAAACATAAAAAAATGAGGTGACACATTGACACTATTAGAAACTTCTTCAATAAGACTCCCAAGGCACAAGAAATTAAAACAAGGATTAATAAGTGGGTTTTATTTAAAGGGTTTCTGTACAGCAATCATTGTCAGCTCTTTTTTCAATAAGGACTAATACCTAGAATATACAAAGAATTCAAGAAATTGCTAAAAAAAAAGACACCCCAATTTTAAAAAAGGGCAAATGAACTAATTAAACACTTCACAAGAAGAAATGCTAATGGCCAAAAAAATATGAAAAATGTTCAACATCATTAGCAATCATAGAGATGCAAAACAACTACACTAAAATTTAACCTAAGCCCAATTAGAATGGTAATCATCAAAAACACAAACAATGATAAATGCTAGAGAGAATGTGGGAAAAAGGAACTCTGATACCTTCTTGGTGGGATTGCTGCTTTGGTGATCAGTTTGGAGGTCCTCAGAAGAGCAGGAATGGACTTACCATATGACCCAGCTATACCATTACTGGGTATCTATTAAAGGGATTGAAACCAGACTACTATAATAACATGTATATCTATGTTTATAGCAACACAATTTACAATAGACAAATTATGAAACTAGCCTAGGTGTCTATCAACAGATGAATGGATTATGAAATTATGGATATACACACAATGGAATTGTACTCAGCCTTTACAAAGAACAAAATTAAGTCATATTCAAGAAAATGGATGGAACTAGAGAATATTATGCTGAAATTAGTCAGTCACAAAAATATGAAAGGTCAGATGTTTTTCCTCATATGTGGGAGCTAGGGATAATTTCAGATATAAAGTGACTCTGTACAAAAGAGGAGAAACCCTAATGGAACGATGAAGGGGGCCTAAAGGACGGCAGTGGCTAGGGGAAAGGAGATTTAATGAATAAAACACTTCAATAGACATGATGTACACACACAAAATCAACCTCAATCTCAATATCATGCATAGGGAGCATGAAAGAACGGGTTGGGATTGGGGAGAAGGCTTATCAAGTGCTGTTGCATGTATGTCTCTATCACGCTGAACTACATAATTAAATATGTTTACATTGCACCAATAAAATTATTTAACAAATACCATGTTCTATGAATTCATTAAATTAAAATTGGCAAATATTATCTGAAGTGAAATTAGTCAGTCTCAGAAGGTGAAGGGTCATGTATTTTCACTCATATGTAGAAGCTAGAGAGAAACCATGAAAGGAAAGTTACTTCAGATAAATGAGGGGAGGTACTAGCAGAATAGTGGAATGGGGTTTGGGGAGGTGAGACGGGAGAATTATTACATAAAGGGAAAGTGTAAGGTGGGCTCTGGAGAGAAATATAGCAAGTGATATGTAAATGTATGTTTCTACTACTCTGAACCTCATTATGCTGTGTAATTAAAAGGCACCAAGAAAAATGGAAAATAGACTAACTGGCTATACAGTTGGAAAACAGGTATATGAAAAAATAATACCAGGGATTATTTGGGAAATGCAAATTAAAATCAAAATAAGATAGTGCCTCACTCCATTAAGAAAGTTATGTAATATAGTTTCAAATCATATCAAGTGCTGAGGAGAAGTAAAAAAAAAAAAAAAAAAGAGGAATCCTTGCACACTGTTGGTTGGAGGTAATGTAAATTATCTCATCCATTACAGAAAACAGTGTGGAGGTTCCTCAAAAATTAAAAAATGGTATTCCAAATGATCCAGCAGTCCCAATCCAAGGAATATATCCAAAGGAAATGAAATAATTATGTTGAAGAGACATGTTTACTTCAGCACCACTCACAACACCCAAGAAATGGAAATAATCTGAGTGTCCACTGACTGATGAATAGATAAATAAAATGTGGTATGTACTTAGTATGGAATAATATTCAGCCATAAGAAAGAATACAGTTTTATCATATGTGACAGAGATGTAGGTGATCCTTTTGTTAACAGAGACTATCCAAGATTAGAAACACAAGTACTACATTATCTCACTCATATGGAGAATCTTAAATGTTGATCTCATTGAAGATGTGTATATAATAATAATAACCAGAGGCTGGGGACAGTAGGAAGGGAGGGAGAGATGGTGAAACATTGATCAATGATACTGTTGCAGTTAGATAACAGAAAAAAGTTATAGTGTGATGCTGTATGTTGGGTGAATACAAAGAGTGGCTGTATATTGTATATTTGAAAAAAGGAAAATTAAGAATTTGGAATGTCTTCACCATAAAGAAATGGTAAATGGTAACAATTGAATCAATGCTATTTACATACATAAAATTACCAATGCCAAGCTCAATAACATATGGGGAAAAGGAGGGAGGGGGAAAGTACCATTTCTATCACTCTGTATCCCAGCATGATTAAAATTCACCCAGAAAATATTAAATAAATAAAAAGGCTTAAAAAATCAAAAAGAAATGATAAATATTTGAGAAGATATATCTGTTTAACCAGATTTACACATTATGCAATATATTTATGAATTGATATATCACATGGTACCTGATTAAGTGTATAATGTTTTATTAAACAGATTTTTGAAGAAAGATTTTCCATTGAAGAAATTACGTTATCAATAAAAATGACAGCAAATTTAGGTATTAAATACAAAAGCCACGCTCCATTAGAACCTATTGATTAGGATACGCAAATCAAGACTCGAATGTGGAGACAGGGTGCTGGATCCTTGCCTGATGGAATACAGCTATGGAATATGAGCAGTGGTGTCCTTTTGGGAATTTTGGTGGATAGTAGGCTTCTGTACAATCTGGTTACAAGCTTAGAAGGTTGTGTGAAATCTTGTTTTCAGTGCTATCATAGAACAATCTCTGGGGACTTGGTGCTCCACACCATGACCTCTGTGCCTGTCACTTCATGTTTTGTGTCTATTGCCATTTATTTATTTATCATTTACTTTTTAACTGTTGGAAACCAATCCCAGTGCTTCATGCATGCTAGATAAGCATTCTACCTCTGAATGGTATCCCAGTCTGTCTTTTCTCTGAGCACTCAGAAGAGCTGACTAACCCCCGGCCATTTGGGGATGGGTCACTGCTTATTCGTGTCAACTCCTCCTTTGGTTTCAAATAGAATGTCAACAGAAAGAACTCAGCTACTGATGTTCATAGTTGATACACTTATGTCATGCTGGCTGTAATGTCACCAGTGGATAAATCCATTTCCATGGGTTTATTGGTGGAAACCTGGGCATGTGGAAACCTGGCATGTGGAAACCTGGCCTGCAGGATGGAGGTCGCTGGGATGTGATCTTGGGGACTGTGCTCTGTCCTTGAATCCCTCTGTTTGCCTTCTCTCTGGTTTCTGACATCCATGGTGTGAGAGCAGAGCCCTTGTTCTCTCCCTCTTGCTAACCCCCGCTGTCATTCCTGGAGCTCAGCAGATGTAACCAGGCCTGGCATGGACTGGACCCCTGAAATATCCAGAGCTGCGAGCAAATAAATTCTCCTAAGTTGTGTGGTCAGGTTATTGGTCCCAGCGGTGAAGGCTGATCGAAACAACTATGTCTCCTTCATAATCTATCATTCTGCCTTTTGTTGTTGTTGTTTGTTTCTGAAGTATATGGTGAGGACATGGTGAGAATATTCACAGTATGGGTTATGATAGAATATATTACATTCACTGCAAAGAAGAGGAAATGTGGATTTGATCAGTCACTTCACTAGTCTAAGACTGTGTATAATGATTAAATTAACGGAATGTGCCTCTTTCTTTAAAGACGATGCATTTAAATGTGGTCATCATTTCCTGACTTGGAGGAACAAAAAATTACAAATTATTCAAATTATAGCACCTAAAAATCTGCTCTCTGATCTCGTCAGTGAGAATGTGGTTTAAATTAGCTGTATCTCTCACTCTAGCTCTCCAAACCATACCAGGGCATTTTGCACTAATTCTAGAGTATAGTGTGGAGAATATACTCCTTGATTATGGCTCAGAATAGCAAGAGTCATAACTCTGTGGATATCCATGGAGCACAGTGTGCAGTCTCATGGCTTGCAAGGCTTTGCCGATGTGGTTCCTGAACACAACCTTGGTAGTGACCAGCAGAGAACTTTGGATGTGCACAGAGCACTGTGTGCTGTGTAAGGTAAGTCTTCCCAGCTGTAGGATTATTCATTTTTTGAGCACATGTGCATGGTCCTAATTCATCCTGAGTCTATCACCTAGATCACTGCATGAGATTTTGAGAATATGACTTATCCTGCTTTTATTCCTACTAGGTTTTCTCCAATTCTACACAGTACATTGTGAATCACACACACATATGTGTATATATATATGTGTGTGTGTATATATACATACATATATATGTATATATATACATATATATATATATATATATATATATATATATATATATATATAATTCAAAAACCTGTTATTTTTTTTCCTGGTGCTGGGGAGTGAACCGAGGGGCATTCTATCTCTGAGCTACACCCCCAGCCCTATTTTTTATTCTTTATTTTGAAACAGGGTCTCTCTAAGTTGCAGAGGGCCTCACTAAATAGCTGAGGCTAGCTACGAACCTGCAATCCTCCTGTCTCAGCCTCCCAGGAACTTGGATGACAGACATGCATCACCACACCTAGTCAAAAACCTGTTATTGAAAAGGTCATTTCCAGGTCTGTGAAAGATGGAATTAGTAAAAACCCCCATGTTTACAAACTTTTAAAACTTTATCACCCAATTTACTGCTATACTGGTGATAGCTATTCTGTGGCTTTGGAGCTTGGCAGAAGTCAATGCAACCCCATGATGTGATTGTCAACAAGATATATGATGCCAAATAATTAATTACAATATATTTAACATAAGAACTTGATTTTCAGATAGTTTTCTCAAAGGTAATGGTATAATTCTTGATGGAAGACATAAAGGCTAAGACCCTACACCAATAAAATATTCTCCTGAAAGCAGAGATGTGATTTATATTTCCTGTCACTGTCATTTTGATTTATGATATATGTCTAGAACTCATGTCTTCCAAAAATTCTTTAATGGAATCCTGAAAATACACTGTCAAACTGTATCTATGATTATGTAGAGCTTGGACATGTGAGGTATAGCAGCATCTTTGTTTCCAGTTGTTAGAACAAACCTCAGGGTGGGTACTTTATGTAGAAAACTAGGCATATGTATCTCACAGTTTTGGAGGTTGAATTCCCAAGACCAGGTGGCAGCATCTGTTTGACCTCTAGCGAGGGTCTTCTGGGTACATCACAACAGGGAGAGTGGAATCCTGGCTGGAGTGCATTCTGGAAAGATCCCATGTGGAGACAGAAAATAAGAGAGATTCAGGAGCTAGGCTTATGCTTATAATAATTCTCTTTTTATGACACTAACTTGGGTCTCATGAGAACTATATTAATCACCTCAGAGGATCTTGCTCTGGATGACTTAATTACTACCTACTGGTCCCTGCCTCTTTTTTTTTTTTTTTTTTTTTTTTTTTGCAGTACTGGGGATTGAACTCAGGGGCATTCTACCTCCGAGCTATACCCCCAGCCCTATTTTTTATTCTTTATTTTGAAATCGAGTCTCACTAAGTTGCGGAGTGCCTCACTAGGTAGCTGAGGCTGGCCACGAACCCGGATCCTCTGGTCTCAGCCTCCCGAATGCTGGGATTACAAGCGTGCGCCACCATGCCAGGCTTGGTCCCTGCCTCTTAAAGGATCCACCACCTTTAAACACTGACACTGGGAACCAAGATCCAGCACATCAGTCTTTGGTAGACACACTCATGTATCTCAATCATACGAGGCACCTATTTTGAAGAAGTGTTTAGTTACACTATAACTGTCTATTGGATAATCAAATGCATTGTGAGGAAGTAGAAAAAAAGAAGAAAAGCATAGCTTAATAGTATCTTCATGAAACAGTGTACCTGTGTTTGGAATAATAACTAGATGATTGAAGAAGGGTTGTTTGATCTTCCTTCCCACATGTTTAACTTCACCTTGGCTCGACGTTTTTATTTAATGTTGTTGTTGTTGTTTATGTCTGTGTTTTTTTGCTTATATCCAATTAATACTTGCTAAATAATACTTTTATTGTGAAATAAATTAATATTTAAAGAATTTTCAAAGAAGTTACAGAGAGTTTCACACATCTCCACCTTCCTATAATGCTAACATCTGTGCAACGAAACAATATAGTTGGAACCTGAGAAATTAACAGTCGTAGAGAACTAAAACTGAATTACATAATTTACTTATATTTTATCAGATTTTAAAATTATGTCATTTTTTCTCTTCCAGAATAAAATCTAAGATGCAATATTATATTTAGCATCAGGTATTTATTATTTATTCCTGCCTGCATTACAAATTCTCCATACCTTCACATCATACACATTACTCACAGATTTGCTGGGTCAAACACAAGATGATGGAAAATATCCAGGACTCCACTGAAGGATTAGCTGAGGATGGATCCTCTTGTGAGTTCATGGAACTGTTGTTAGAAGTCAATTTCCTACTCAGGTAAAGACGAGTTCACAAAAAAATTATTCCAAAATGTTAAGGACTTAAAAACAATCTTTTATTATTTAGCGACTACTTTATTAGTTTCTGTAATCAAATCTACATAGATAAGACCTTACATACGTAATACAGTGCATTACCTTGTACAAGTGGAAAAAAATTAACTTTAACATTTCTAGACCAATATTTCTGTACAATACCAACTCAATACGGTAAACTGGAATACTTTTTCCAAAGCTGACAGCAGAGCTAATGTTTCAAAAAATTTAAATTTGATATATAAAATTGGTATATATATATATATATATATATGTATATATATCAATACTAACAGTATGTTATACATCAATAGCAGCAGCAGCTTTTCCAAGTTCTGCAGTCATCAGAACAAAATTGTAGAGACATCCAGCACACTCCATTATAAATAAAAAGAAAAAAAGGTAACAACAAAACTCCAGAAAAGAGCAAAGTTATGTTTCTGTTGAAACACAGTCCTTTACCAACTCTTCCTATAAGGGGAAACTGAGAAGAGAGCAATTCCTATTCCATTATCTGAGGTGAGTTTGACTGGACCCTGTACAACTAGCTCAAGACGTGAGAAGAAAGGGAAATTACAGGTCCATATGCCCAATGAATACAGAGGAAAAATACTCAAGGGAACATTATGAAAATTAATTAGCAATATATAAATATCTTTCACAATGACTAAGGATATTCATCTAAGAAATGCAAACTTGGTAAAGCACACAAAAACAATTAATCTAATGAACTCTATTAAGAAAAATAAGGGACAAAACAAGCATATACACTTCTGAGCACATCTGGCCTCTCTGTCTCCTATGTGGGGTCTGTTTGGGGGCATCTGGTAATACTGTTCTAGATACAAGACATGCTGGTTTTAGTCACCTCTTTCCTCATTCCAAAATAGAACAATGAATAAGGGTTCAGGATCTGGAGGAAAACTTCTATTGCTAAAGGATCTCTTTAAATGACAAGTCCACATGGTATTTGTATAGAGATGGAGAAATAAACCAAAGAAAGAATGGAGGGCTCAAAAAGATACATGAAAATTATGTTAGCTAACAAATTAGAGGAGGAAAAGTTGATTTTGGCTCACAGTTTCAGAAGTTCAGTTCACAGTTGGCTGGTTTTAAGGCAGAAACACCACAGTTGCAGAATATGGCAGATAAAAGCTATCTCATGGCAGCCTGATTCAGAGAGAGAGGAGTTAGGGGGAAGGGACGCATAAAGTTCTCAAGGTCATATCCCCAGTGACTCACCTCCTCCAGTCATACCTCACCTCTGAACTTAGCTTTATTGACTAACACAGAAGGTATTGCTGGACATTCTAAATCCAAACAGTAACACAGATGTAAGCATATAACAAGATCAATTAATAGACAATGATAAATTTTCAAAAATATTTATAGGACACTAAATATCAATCAGGGGAAATAACATCTATCTCTAAACTCTAAACTCAAATTAATGTAAAAGCAATTCCATGTGTATCATAAACTTGAGTAAGAATAATTTAATAAATAACATCTAAAAATTTAAGAAAATAGTTTTATGACTATGTGGTAGGGTTACAACTCTTTATTTACACCTCCAAAGTGCTATCTATAAAGGAAAATATTCTAACACAGTTGATGTGTTCAAATACTCTGGAGACAGACTGAGCTAGGCTCAAGTTGTTTCTTGAGCCTACCCTTTAGCATGTTTTGAATTGAATTAACTAATGACATCTAAAGCCTGTAGACTCATAGCAGGTATTTACCAACCACAAAGTCAGTGTTTGGTAACACGTACAGGATTTTCATTAATTAAAAAATTCATCACTATTTTTATTATGGAAAGAATTAAATTGTTAAAAATGATGCCAGAAAAACTTATTTTAATATATATATTTTAATCTAAAAATAATGAAAGCTACAAGAATGTGGGGAAATAAGAACCCTTGTACACTGTTGGTTGGTTCAAAGTAGTACAGCCATCATAGAGGTTGGTGTGGACGTTCTTTAGAAGAGAGACATGAAACTAGCATATGGTCTGGCTATACTACTCCTGGATATCTTTGAAAGAGACTAACGTCAGAATTCTACAGTGATAAATGCATATCCATGGTTTCCATGATTATAGCAGCACAATCCTCAATGGCCAAACCTTGGGATCAACCTAGTTGTTCATTACCAGATGAGTAGGTTACAAAACTGGGATATTCACAAAACTGAATTTTACTCACGTATAGAGAAGTATAAATGTATGCCATTTCCAAGGAAATGGATGACCTAGAGAATACCATACTAAGTGAGTTTAGCCAGTCTCAAAACTTGAAGGGTTGGATGTTTTCTCTCATATGTGAAAACTAGAGAGAAATTTGGAGACATGATTTATGATTTACCTGAAAAATTTGGTCCATATCCTACATTAGAATGCAAATAAAAACTTCCAAGTTTAAGTCAGGTGTGGTGGTGGTGCATGTCTGTAATCCCAATATTTGGGAAGTGCAGACAGCAGGATCCTGGGTTTAAGGCCAGCCTCAGCAACTTTGCAATGCCATCAGCAACTTAGTGAGCCCCTATTTCAAAAAATAATAAAAAGAAGTAGGATGTATCTTGGAAGAAGAATGCCTCTGGTTTCAACTTCCAGCACCACAAAAGAAAAAAAAATCAAAGGTGAACCATATGAGCAGAAGACATTAACTTGTCCCACTTTCCCCCTTTTTGGGGGGTCTTTTTATAAACCAGTAAGTTTATATTACTCTGACAATTTTTGGTACAATAAAAATAAACTTACCTTCAGAATTGTTAGCATGTATTTTGGCTAAATTTAATACCTAGACAGGGTTATATTTCATCTGTTACATGTCTAGAATGATAATATAATAAATTTTACCTAATAAAAATGTGCAAATAAAAGTACAATGCAGTTTCCATTGCTCCTTGTGTATTAAGAACAACAATTTAACATTCAGGGGTTTTTATTAATAGGGAAGTAACTTAAAATATTGTCTATGTTTATCTAATACTTCATTTTTCATCATTACTCTAGGTATAACAATTACTAAAAATAAAATAAGGAGAAGTTAAATAATACATATGCTTATAATTTATAAGTAGTATCTTTATGCAATTAAAAGTATTTAAATTATGTTACCTGAAGTAATAGAAACAACATATCTGAGTTATTTCAATATATTATTTTATTTGAAAAGTACTAATTGTCTAAATTTGAAGATTTTTAAGTATTGTTTAAAAATATAAATTTAAGAAAGGATCAATGCAGAAAGCAAACAATAATTAGGGGAGAGATATTTAAAAATATATTGGTAAGGAAGATTAAAAGGAATGGATTTTTTTTTATTTGTATAAGAAAGTATTTTGTAGCCAGGTGTAGTGGAGCATGCTTGTAATCCCAGCATTTGGGAACTGAGAACAGAGGATCCGGGTTCTCAGCCAGCCTCAGCTACCTAGTGAGGCCCTCCACAACTTAGTGAGACACTGTTTCAAAACAAAGAATAAAAATTAGGACTGAGGGTGTAGCTTGGATGGAAAATGCCCCTGAGTTCAAACCCCAGTACTGCAAAACAAAAAAAGAAAGTATTTCATAAACTAAAATAAAATCGTTGTCCTAATGTAGAAAAACTTACTTCAGAATGGTAACAATGACAAGGCAAAAGTGAAGTTTTAATCAAGTTGCAGAGGATCTAAACAGTTTGTAGATTTGTGAAGGATGAGTCTAATGAAAGGAAATTTCTAAAAAAGTAGGCTATAATTTTTAAAATATTACTTATAGTTTTTGGTAAAAATAAAATGCTAATTAATTGATATAAATGATAATATAATCATCTAGGTTTAAGTCAACAAAGTTTTCTTGAATTATTGATCTGCTCTTAGTAAAATGATCTAGAAAACAAAGATTTCATGTGTTATCAATATAATTTACCATGTTTTCATTAAGTGATTTTTTTTGTGGTTTTTGCGGTGCTGGGTATTGAACCCAGGACCTCATGCATACTAGGCAAGCCCTCAATTACTGAGACACGCCCTCAACCCACTTTACTAGGTGTTTGTTTCCTTAAGAAAACTGAGTAAAAAAGAAAGAAAATGCTGTTAAGAGTTATCGTTTTAAAGATAATGTACTTGTTTTAAAATATCTTATGCAGTCATTTTATAGTTCTGGTTAAATGAATAATTATTGTTATAATAATATGTGAGGTATATTATTTACATAAATATTCTTAAGATTGTGTAAAATTTATTGAAATGTTAATGGTCCTGAATTAATACTATCAGACATGAATGTTATAAAATGTTATATGAAATAAAAATTACTAAAATTATTTTTTTTTTTGCGGTACTGGGGCTTGAACTCAGAGGCATTCTGTCTCAGAGCTATACCCCCAGCCCTATTTTTTATTCTTTATTTTGAAACAGGGTTTCACTAAGTGGCGGAGTGCCTCACTAGGTAGCTGAGGTTGGCCTCGAACCCAGATCCTCCTATCTCAGCCTCCCAAATGCTGGGATTACAAGCGTGCGCCACCACACTCGGCTCTAAAATTATTTTAGTTAAACTTTTAACCATGACTAATCTAAGGCTTTAGCCATCAATTTTTTTGTTCTTCTCTAGAACATTTACAATCAGAGCATAGAAAATACCTTAACATGAATTCTTAGAAAACATTTTCTGATAACATTAAACTCAATTTACAAATTGATTTTTCTTTAATAATTATCTTAGGCAACAGTAGGTATTACTACAGAATAAATGCTTCTTATTTCAAAACTATGGCACAAATTGGGTTTATTTCATTTCTGTTGGTTTTATTTTGCATTTTTCTTTAAAAATTTTGTACCTATTGCTTTCCAAATTTCTGCAGAGTCACAACTTGTAACAAACAGTCCTTATCCAATGCTTTTAGATGATACCCATTGCCTACAAAACAGAAAAAAAAATAATGTTAGCAATGTACTCTGAGAAAACTAAGCTTGAAGCCGGGCGTGGTGGTGCATGCTTGTAATCCCAGCATTTGGGAGGCTAAGACTGGAGGATCCGGGTTCATGGCCAGCCTCAGCTACCTAGTGAGGCACTCCGCAACTTAGTGAGACTCAGTTTCAAAATAAAGAATAAAAAATAGGGCTGGGGGTGTAGCTCGGAAGTAGAATGCCCCTGAGTTCAATCCCCAGTACCGCAAAAAAAAAAAAAAAAAAAAACTAAA
>PVLC010006515.1:0-26170 GCA_004027655.1 Graphiurus murinus | reverse complement strand
TCATTGAAAGGGAGATACATGAAAAAAATGTGACAGAATGAAAGTGGAGTTGCTTGTGTCAACAGAGCCACATGATTGTGGGGGAAGGGTTCTCATACATGATTATCTACTAATAACAATCATGAAAGATTCTGCCATAACCACAAACATGCATGGTGGCCAACATAATCTTATAAAAATACTTGTTACTAATTTGGCTACTATAAAATGTGCTGCTATAAACATGAATCTGCATGTATCACTATAGCATCCTCACTTTAATTCCTTTGTAAAGAAATCCAGGAGTGGTAGAGCCAGGTCATAGGGTGTTTCCATTCCCACTATTGAGAGAAACCTCCACACTGATCTCCATAGCAGCTATATTAAGTTTCAGTCCCACTAACAGTGTATAAGGGTTACCATTTCCCTACATCCTCACTAGAATGTATTAGTATTTCTATTCTTTGTGTGTGTTGGGATGGGTACTGAAGACTGAACTCAGGGGCATTCTATTACTGAGCTACATTGTCAGCTATATATATTTTTTAAATTTTGAAACATGTTTGCAGGTGTTATGGACTCACTGCTAGAACCTGTGATCCTCCTGTCTTAGCCTCCCAACTACTGGAATTATAGGTGTGCCCAACCACTTCAGGCATTGTTTATATTCATGACTGACATTTTAACTTGAGTTAGATAGCATCTCAGTGTAGCTTCGGTTTGCATTTCCTTGATTGCTAATGATGTTGAACATACTTAGTGGCCACTTGCGTTCCTTCTTTTGAGAAGTTTCTATTTATTTCAATTGCCCATTTTTTGATTGGGTAAATTTTTAGTGTTAAGTTTTATAAGTCCTTTGTATATTCTGCACATTAGTCCTCTATCAGAAGAATAGCTGGAAAAGATCTTCTCCTATTCTCTTAGTTCTCTCTTCAGATACTTGATGATTTCTTTTGCTTCATAGAAGCCTTTTAATTTAATGTCATTGCATTTATTAATTCTCATTTTTATTTCTTAATCTATGAGAGTCTTATTGAGAAAATATCTCCCAGTGCCTATATGTTGGAGAGCTAGGCATATATACTCTTCTAATTGCGGAGTATCTTGTCTAATTTATAGGTATTTAATTTATCCTGAGTTGGCTCTTATACAGGGTGAGGGATTGAGGATTACTTCTATTCTTCTACAAATAGATAGCCAGTATTCATACACCATTTGTTGAAAAGGGAAATTATACAACCAACATAATGAATGGATTATGAAACTGTGGTATACATACACAATGGAATTTTACTCAGTCACAAAGAAGAACAAAAGTATGATATCTGCATGAAAATGGTTGGAACTAGAGAATATTAGGCTAAGTGAGATTAGTCAGTCTTAGAAAGTGAAGGCTGTATGTTTTCTATCATATATGGAAGCTAGAGAAAAATTGGGGAACAAGACTTTAGATAAATGAGGAGAGACTCCAGCAAAATACTGGAAGAGAATTAAGTGAGGGAGAAGAAGCAAGAATGAGACTTGATGAAAGAAACAGTTCAAATAATGCTATATACATTTAGGAAACTAACAACACCAATCTGAGTAACATGTACAGGTAAGAGGAGTGAGTGGGGTGAGATCTGGAGAGAAAGGTATCAAGTTCTATGTGCGTCCATGTATCTATCACTTGGAACCTCATTATGATGTATAATTACAATGAAACAATACGAGTATATTAAAATACTTCTTAAAGTACATCTGCCCAACAAGTGACTGCTCAATTTCAGAATGATGCTACTATTATTATTAATCATTAGGGTCAAGTGTTATTGTTTAAGACATATAATACAATCCTCCTTTTTTGTCTTTAAATATTTCCCCTTGCCTCATTTTCTCTAATATACTCATAAATTACTATGGCACAGGTATTTCCATTCCATTATCCCTATTGTAATTTTATTACTGAAAAAAATTATTCCGTGGGTAATCTCTTTCCATTTTTTTCAATTTAAATTGGAAGGTTAGACACAGACCATTTCTATTTCTCTGCTTTGTCTTACTCCCTCAATGAGACGGACCCAAATATCCTCCTTATACAACGTCCTCCTGGAGAACTCACCCTAAATGAAAGCTAAACACAATACTGGAACTGCCCCACTGGATCCCGATCCCTCTGTACACTGGGCAGATGCCATGCAGTGGCCAAATTTCACTCACCTTTTACTCAATAGAACACATGCTTTCTTTATTAAAGCCCTATTGAAAAAATTATCTTGGGTAAGACCCAGGACCCCAGTAAAAGTTGAAGTCCAAAGGCCCTTCATTATATATCCTTCCCTTTGCATACTGGACCCAGTGTTTATGTATATTTTTCCAGAATGACTCCTTTTCCTCAATTGACATTAGATAGCACCTGCATTCTTCTCTCTGGGATTTCTAAGTAATGCACTGCTTATTTTATTCCATGTACTTTGTGGAGTACCAATACATCTGTTCCTAATTGCTTTCTCAGTCTCAGCTCTGATAGAGAGACATTATCCTCTCTATGACATAGAGAAGTATCCCATGAAAGGCAGGATCCAAATTTACTGATAGTGTCATGTTAGGAATAGAGCTTATCGCCACTGTCCACAGGGAGACCTCAAAAACAAAAGAAAAATGCCATGCAAATAACACACATGGAGAGGTCATTTTTGTAAACTATGGTATAAAAATCCATAAAGAAGGAAAATATAAATAACGGAGTTTCTTCAACAAGAAATGCACTATGCATTAAGTTGGGTGTGGTGGCACACGCTTGTAATCCCAGTACTTGGGAGGCTGAAACTGGAGGATCGGGGTTTGCAGCCAGCCTCAGCTACTTAGTGACACTCTCCACAATTTAGTGAGACCCTGTTACAAAATAAAGAATAAAAAATAGGGTTGGGGGCTGTATCTCAGAGGTAGAAAGCCCCTGGGTTCAATCACTAGTACTGAAAAAAAAAAGAAAGAAAAGAAAAGAAATGCACTATGCACTAGAGTAGTAGCTTTTAAAGACTTTAAGAAATCAGAATTTTGAGGTTTTCTGCCCTAATCTCATAAATATAAGCATTGCTTCCTGTTAGCTGCATTCCACATGCAGTTCTTTAATCCAGGACAATCTCTATCATTCTATATATTCTTTGTAATTTGTTTTTTTATAATTCTAAGGAAGGATCTTTTATTTTTCTATAAGAAGTTTCTCCATCTCTGCCTGAATCTACACAGCCTGAATCACTCAGTTGCCCTCATCTGCTAAAAACGTGATATTTAAAGATTAATTTTCAGGCCTGTATACGCAGAGATTATCCTAAATCACACCAAAATATTTTAAATAATTTTATACACTGATCACTTACAGCCATGTTATATTGATTCTATGGAACTCGGTCATGAAAATGGGTAATATAATTCCATGATGTGCCCATCAACAAAATACTTGACACCAAAAATTAATGATGATATCTGTATAATGAAAATTATTTTACTATTACAGTGGTTTCCAAAGTGATTGAGAATACAGTTATGTTTTGTGAACATAAGGATTTAATCATGGATGAAAAACATAGTATCCTGAATTCAATAATTATTTATGTGCCCTGTCAATGACATTTATCAATCTGGATTACTGCTGTCTAGAAATCATGTGTTCAGAGTCTTTTAGTGTGGTCCTGCAGATACCATGACAGACAATGTCTGAAAAAATGGATTACTGGGGTATGTGAGGTACTAGCACCTCCCTTTGAAAAAGTGGTTACTGCCAATGAAACTAGTGACTGCATGGTGGAAAGTATAATGAGGAAAAAGAAAGAGGAGGCGAGTCCTAGGAGTTTGTCTTTGGGACACAGATACACCTGTGCACAGAATGGAGGATAGATAGGGAAGCTGCTCAGGTATTTTCTACTTGTCATCCATCTCCTGCGATCAAGGTTTTAGGTTATGTCTGTTTTATTGTTTTTAAACCAATATAATATTTTAAAATGTTTTGTATCAATGTAATAGTTTTATATGTTTAAATCTTTTCTTTTATACTTATATTGGTGCACTGTAATCTCACATCATAATTTGGGTCATAGTGAGAACGACTTACATGCACACAGCACTTGGTGGGCCTTTGCTCAGCTCCTTACCTCCTTCCCTCTTTCCCGTACAGGATATTGGGATTGATTTGGTATCCTCACATATGTACATACTATCAATGGAAGTGATTCCTTCATAGATTTTCTTCCTCATCTCATTCCCCTAAACCACCTCCTTGGCTCCACTGGGATTCTTCCTCCATTATCTGAAGTCCCTCTTGTATCCTGATTACTCCCTAGCTTGAGCATATGAGAGAAAACATAGGGCCATTCACTTTCTGTGATTTCCTAATCTCATTTAATATAATGTTATCCAGGTCCTTCAATTTTCCTGTATATGAAGTAATTTTGTTCTTCTTTATTTCTGAGTAGACTCCATTGAGTGTATATCTCATGATTTTGTAATCTATTCATCTGTCAATGGATATATTAGCTGGTTCCGTAATATAGATGTTGTGAATTGTGCTGCAGTATATGTTTAAATCTTTAAAAACTCATTTTAAAGTACTTTTCATTTATGTTTTATTGGTACATTGTAATTATATAGCATAGGAAGTTTCAAAGTGAAAGAAAAATACATGGACACTCCACTTGGTGTGTTTTTCTCCACTTCACTCCCAGTATATGTTAGATATGTTAGATTGATAATAATACCTTCATATATATACATATATAATGATACATATATACATATACATATATGTAGCATTATGTGAGGTGTTTCTTTCATTAAGCCTTCTTCATTTATATGTACAGAAAGTAGCAAAGATAGTACTGGCATTTTCCTATAATTTTCAGCTTCCTATTATGCTAACATCATACATAGGTTTAATATGTTTATAAAAACTTTGAAGTTCAAAGTGTAAAACTATTAACTGGACTACATACTTTTCTCATATCTTCACCAGATTTTGTGCTCCAGAATCTGATCCAGGGTATCACATCAAATTTGATGTCAGGTGTACTACATATTCATTGCTGCATAACAAATTTAACAAAGTTTGGTGGGGCAAGCCATGTACACACAAACTTACAGTTTTTCTGGATCAGGAATCAAGGTGTAGATGATGACTGAGGATGAGATCTCAAACAAAGACTAAGCTGGGACATGATGCTCTTGCAAGCTCCTGTGATTCTTGTAAGGATGCAATTTTGTGCCTTTAATGAGATTGTGCCACTGGTGAATTTTTCCAAATCCTTGAAAAATTCAAGTACAATTAACTTACAACTGTAAAGAGCTTACAGCTCTTCATATAACAACAAAACAGCAATGCCCCCCCAACAATTCCACCAAGAGTGTATCAGAGTTCCTACTTCTGAAGAAGAGAATTTAAATTAGGGAGATGGGAGGGGTAAGAGGAAAACACTTCAATCGTCATGATGTACATACACAAACTCATCAAAATCAATCACTGTGCTGAGCATGGGAAGGAGGGGCAGGGAGGGAATGGTATGGAAACTGGGGGAGGGCTCAATGAGTACTGTGTGCAAGTATGCCTCCATCACCCTGAACTTCAACAGGATGTATGATTACAATGCACCAATAAAATAAAAAGAAAGCGGAAATGAATGGGGTGAGGATGGAGGGGAAGGGAAAAAGTAGGCTTAAGGAAGAAAATACATGTGAAAGTATTACTGTCTACCTTACTAGCATGTACACAGATGGCAGAATGGGACAACGGGATGGGATTGAGAGAGAAACACATTAAGAGATGTTGTGTGCATATATGAGTGTATCATTTTGACTCTGGCTACAATATAAAAATGTATGCAGTGTGCCAATAACATTCTAAAATAGTTAGGAATAAATTTAACACAAATAAGATGGGTAAAATGAAAACAAAAATTATTGTGTGAAGTAAATAAAATCCTAAATAAATGGAAAATGAATGATGCTCATTTATCAGAAAGATAATACTTTTGAAAAGAACATACAGATTAAGTGTTATCCCTATCACAACCCTTTATGCCATTTTGTAGGAAAACATAAGAGGTTTATTTAGGGAAGTGGCTTTAGAGTTTAAGAGAAGGTTGTGGTAAAGGAGTGAACCTCTAGGGAAAAGGTCTGGAGCAGATCACTCTTCAGGAGTGAAAATATCCAACATGAATATTACTACTACTACCATCAGTAGTAGTATTTGTATCATATTATTATCATTATTATTACTGTTATATTACTGTTGTTGTTGTTATTATTATTATTATTATTGCCCAAATGGGTAAGCTGGTTCTAAAATTTATACACAAATTCATTTCATCCAAAATACAAAATATTATTGAAAGAGAAGAATGAAGTTGGCATAGTGGCATAATAGATTCACACTTCCTGATTTCAAATTTTAATATAAGGTTGTAATAATCATGATTTGTGTTAACTAGTAAGTGGTAGACACATCAGTGGGTTAGAATTGAATGTCCCCAAATTGACACTTAAACTAAAACCAAAGTGATTTTACAAGCTTTTAAGGTCAATACAATACAGAATTTTTTTCAATATATACTGCTGAGACAATTGGATATGCACACGTAGTTTGGCTTTTTCTCACACACTATATTATTGACAAAAATCAATCATATATACCTAAATGCACATGTTATATCAGCCAAACTCATACATGAGAATGTAAGAAGATGTCTTAATGGGCTTAGGTGAGACAATGTTTTATATAACATGAATTGTAATGCCCAAGTAGTAATAGGTATATTAAACTTCAGATGAAGTAAAATAGTATGTGGTTCATAAGTCTACCACTAAAAGTAAAAGAGTATAACCAATGAATATAAAAAACTTTAAAGACCGTAAATGAAAGAATTGATATTTTGAATACATAACAATTTCTACGAATGAAAAGTGAAACATAAATATTTGAATTAAAACTGGCAAAATATTTGAATAGTTATTTTCAAAAATTAATAGTTATATCTAATGGGCACATGAAAAGGTACGAACTACTATTTTTCATTAGAGCACTATAAATTGTAACAATATTGACATGCATTATAAAAATATAATGCCATATTGCCAAGTGAAGGAAAAAACAATTATCTTAGGTGAAACAAGAAAGTCAAGGTTTATATGCTCTCTCTCATGTTTTAAAGCTAGAGAGAAAATGGGAAAGAAAAGATAATTTATGATAATAATGAGTGAAACCAGTAGAAGAGAGGAAGAATATGGGTGAGGTGAGATGAGGAGAATAAGGAGGCTTGAAGAAAAAACATTCCAAATAATATGTTCATGTATGAAGATATCACTGACAACCTTACCAGCATGTACAGGGAGGAGGAAGAAGTTAGTAGTGGGGTAGGGTTAGGAGGGAACCACAACAAAACATGTTATGTGCATATATGAGCAGATTACTTTGAAAATCACTATGATGTATAATCATATTAAACCAATTTTTTAAAAAATAAAATAAAACCCAGTTGTTAGAGGCAAAATAATGTGTAATTCTACTTTTGTGACTCGCTGGAAAAGGCAAACTGTATAGAGATAGTAAAGAGACTAGTCATTAGTAAAGGCTCTGAGGCAAGGGAGATCACATACATGAAGTAGAGAGGAAGTCGTTAGAGAAGTAAAATTATCTATTTGCTACTGTACCAAAGGATATATAATAATGCTTAAAACACTCCACAGATAATCTAGGAAGGGGGGCACATGCCTGTAAGCCCACTTACTTGGTAGGCTGCAGCAGGAGGAACACAAGTTCAAGGCCAGCCTAGCCTGGGCAACTTAGGAATAACCTGTCTCTGAATAATTTTTAAAAAGTAGCTGGAGAAGTAGCTTAGTAGTAGAACTCTTGCCAAGCATGTGTGAGGCTCTGAGTTCAATCTCCAGTATTGAAAAACAAAAGATAGACAATAAACCAACCATCCAACCAACAAACCCTACAGAACTTTATAAAACAAAGAATTTATTTATATGTACAGAAACTAACAATTGTTGTATATACACAATATGTGATTTTACTCAGCCATAAGATGTATAAAGTTCTGTCATTTGCAGAAAAATAGGTGGAACTTGAGAATATTATGCTGAGATTAGCCAGTCCCAGAAAAGAAGAGCTGTATGTTTTCTCTCATATGGGGAAGCTAGATAGAAATTGTGGAACAAAAGAATCCTCAGATAAAGAAGTTGAGACTCCAAAGGAAAAGAGATGGACTTAGGGGAGTAGGAGGGAGAATAGAAATGTAAAGAAATTAACCATTTAAATAATGCTATGTGCATAAATGGAATTAACAGTGTCAATCACAAAGATGTATACGGGGAAGGGGAGGGAGGTGGGCGGGATCCAGAGGGGAATGCATGGAATGCTGCTGTCTTCATGTTTCTTCCTATCATTCTATATCTCAGTATGATGTGCAATGACAGTGCACCAAAAATGTAAAAATAAAAATGAAATATATAATTCTAAAAGAAGCAAAAAACAACAACCTTATATTGTAGGGTGGGGGATCCTGGTGATGAATACAGACAGGATGATATAGTTACAAATGCGTGGAAAAACCTCACAGGACAGAGTGGGAGAAAAGTGGACCGAGTGACTCAGGAGATGTATGGACATCCTAAGTGTAAAGGCCAGAGGATTTATTCACTAGCAGTAGGCTTTAGTTGAAAAGCTGTTTCCCTGTAGGTACTGTGTGGGCTGAAATGATAAAGAAAAATGGTATTTGATATGTAATTTGGCTATATGTGAGACTCCCTGTAAAATGAAAACAATGGAAAAAAGTGTTCATGGGTCCAGATGCAGAATTTAAATGCAATTGTCCTTTCTGAAGGAGTGAAGTACGAGCTTGGAGAGAAAGTTTAGAGAAGAGTCATATGTATTCTCTTATATGGGGAAGGTAGAAAAGCTGGGAAACAAGAGACTTCAAATAAATGAAGAGAGATGCCAGTATAATAGTGGAAGGAGATTTGGGGAATGAGGCGAGGTCAGAAAAGGTGGACTTGATAGAAGTGTCAGTCCAAGAGTCCCGTGTACATTCTTGCAGCTATCGATAACAATTTCAACATTATGAGTGAGGGAGAGGGAGAAAGGTGGGATCTGGAGGAAATGCACCAGCTCTACGGGCACCCGTCTAACACACTAAGGCTCATTATGTGTATGGTTACAATGCACCAATAAAACTTCATTAAAACAAATGGCCAAAATAATAACTGAATGCATGCTCTTTTGATCTTAGAAGTGAGTGATGTGGCGCAGGTCAGTTGGGTCTCTCCCGTCTGGTCTCCAGGCCACGCAGCTACTTTTCTTATCAATGCTATGAAGGTATTATAGAGCTCACCACACCCCATGATTATGGACAACAGTCATGACCACAACCCATGGTTATGGATCAATAATCATGACTCTGTGGATGTCCTGAGGTTGTAAGCCTGATAGACATAGGTCCTTGACCCTGCCTTCTCACTGCCCAGCAGGGAGATGTGTGGGGTGAGTGGGCAGCCTTCCCTGCTGTAGGATTCTTTGTTCATCCAGCACATGTGCAAAGCCCTCATTAAGTCTCTTTCCATTCCTCATACCATAGCAGGAAAGTTGAGGATACATGGCGCCCTGCCTTTTATATTCTTCTACCAGATTTTTTCCATCTGTGACCAACACATGTGCATCTTACATTTGCCTTCACTTTTCAAATATCCAGTGATTTAAAGTTCATATCCAGGGCTGCGCAAGCAAGGACTGGCCTTAAGATTAATACCATGTATGTATGTATGTATGTATGTATGTATGTATGTATGTATGTATTATCTATCCATCCATCCGTCAATCAGTCTCTTTAATCTATCTGCCTATCTATCTATCTATCTATCTATCTATCTATCTACATATCTATCTATTATGTATCAAATCATCTAACTATTCTTCCTTCTATTAATGAATATATCTTTATTACACAGACACACACACTACTTTGTTCACCTAACTATGACAATACTTTTTCGGCACTTTTTGACCTAACAATTGGAAAGATGGTTACAGGATGTGTGTGTCAACACAATACATGCTCTAAAATTTTTTGCTGGAGTCAGTAGAAGGAAAGGAGTTAACTTAATTTTCTCAACATTTTTCTCAAAGAAGACAATACTGAGAAGTGTCCAAAACAGAGAATAAACATCATATATGCACATTCAGAAGAATGCTTTCTATGTATAGGATTTTCTTTTCCAAGTTTTTAAAAGACGATTGTACCTTCAAGCCTTTTAGAAAACCTTATGAAAATTAATGTTTCCTTCTACTGACTCCAGCTTTGGAGCATGTATTCTGTTGACATACATATCCTGTAATAATCTCTCCCAGTACTATGCTGAAAAATAATTGCCATGATAAGATGAACAGGATAATGGTGTGTGTGTGTGTGTGTGTGTGTGTGTGTGTGTGTTAGAGAGATAAAGAGATACCTACATAAATAGAAGGATGAGTAGTTAAATAGATAGATGATGGTGGTATGATTGCACATCCCTACATATGAACTTCAAATCACTGGATATTGGAAAGATGAAGGCATGTGTGTGATGCACCTGTTTTGGTCACAGATGGAAAAAAGTTTAGTAGATCATAAAAGTCAGGGCACCATGTATCCCCTACCTCCCTGCCATGGTTTGAGAGATATAGACAGAGACTTAATGGGGACTCTGCACATGTGCTGGATGAACAAGAAATCCTACAGCAAGGAGGACTTCCCCTCATCCCACAGAGTTCCATGTGCAAACACCTCTCTCTGTTGGGCAGTAAGGGCAGTGGCCAGGAACCATCACTATCATGACTACAGAAACAGAGCCCTGCACACTACACTCCATGCACATCCTCGGAGTCAGGACTCAGGATCTCACGGTCCATAATCATGGGGTGTAGTGATCTCTCTACTACCTTCATAGCTTTGATGAGAAAATTAGCTACTGTGGCCTGGAGACCAAGAGTGAGAGAAACAGCTGACCTGGGCTACATTATTTACTTCTAACATCAAGATAGAAGATACTAAGTTGATGTCATTTCGATCATTTGTTTTAATATACTTTTATCGGTGCATTTTAACCATACAGTTTATTGATTCTGTGTGATAAACACATACATGCACACAGCAAACAGTGCATTTCCTTCTGGATCCTACCCCATTCCCTCTTCCTCATTCATAATATTTAAATTGGTATTGATAGCTTCAAAAATAGACATAGAGGGCCAGGTGTGGTGGCACACACCTGTAATCCCAGTACATGGGGGACTGAGATAGGAAAATCACAAATTTGAGTACAACCTCAGTAAGTAGTGAGACTCTAATCAACCTAGAGAAAACCTGTTTACGAATAAAAAGGAAAATAGGAGTGGGGGTATAGCTCAGAATTAGAATTCCCCTGGTTTCAATCCCCAGTAACACACACACACACACACACACACACACACACACACACATACACACACACACACACAGTACATAGGACTATTTTATGCCATGTCTCCCAAAAGGTCTTTTGTGGGATTGTGTAGATCCATTCCATGACAATGTGTGATAATAGGGTTTCCTGGTTTATGTGAGGCAAGGACACCTGTCTTTGAAAAAGTGATTTCTGATGTGAAAACCAGTGACTGGATAATGGAGATCATAATAGGAAAAAGGAAAGAAGAAGAGGGGCTCTGGAGCTTGACAGTGTCTTTCCGGAGCAAGTGTACTTTTGTTTAAAATGGTGGGTAATAAAAGGAGGTAGAAAAATAAGTGTTCTTTTCCTACATACCATGTACCACTTGAGCCCAAAGTCTTGTTTTATGTATATATTAGCGTAGTTCTTTTTGGTATAAAATGATAAACATATTTTCAAAATAATTTTATATTTATAAGCATTAAGAATATGTACAGAGGGTTTCCTATACCAATCAGCTTCCTGTAATGTTGTTAACAAGTTACATCATGATAGTGTGTTTATGAAAACTGGGAAGTTGACACTAGTAAAAACATTAACCTGAACACAATACTCTTCATATTTACCAGGATTGCCACTAATGTCATTTTCCTGTTCCACTCTTTCATTCAGAATATGTCACTAGAGTTAATGAAAATGGAATTTCTTACTTGTTTCTTTATAACAAACGACCATATAGCTAAGAGTTTCAAACACACACACACACACACACACACACACACACACACACACACACACTCACAGTTTCTCTGGGTTAGGAATCCATATGTAGATGATGGCACAGACTGTGGTCTCCTGATGGTTCAGAGAGAAAAGATCCCTCTCGAAGCTCACATGATTGTTGTTAGGAATCAATTGCTGCTTGAGTTGAGATAAATTCATTGATGAATCATTCTGAGCCTTTAAAGAATTAAAAATAATACATTACATACTCTTCAAATAACAACAACATCAGAAGCAACAGTAAGGATAGGCAAACATTTTCCAGTAAATTTTGTGAGGCCAGCTTATCCTGCTATCATAAATAGTGAAAGATATCATAAAGATCACAGATCAATATTATTTATGAATTTAAAAGTAAAACACCTGAAGTAAATATTATCAAAATAAATCAGCATCACTTAAAAAGTATACATTACGGTAAAAAGCATTTATCTCAGGAATTAAAGTTTGGTTAAACATAAAATAAACAGTGTAATTCAATCTATTAGTTGAAGAAAAATTATCAACTCTAAATGATTGAAATAAGCATTTGATATTCATGGTATTGCAATACCCAACAAATAAGACATAGAAAGGGAATTTCTTCACCTACAAAAGGAATTTGCACAAAGCTCACATAGCACATGGAATCATGAATGTCTCAGCACCCTATGGTTAAAAATATTACCAAAATTTTCCACTCTTGCTACTTCTCTTAAACATTTTTTGAAAGATATAGCTATGGCTTATCAGACATCCAGATTGGAAAGAAAAATATTATCTCAATTTGCAAATGATATAGTCTTGTATGTACAAAATCCTAAGAATGAGATTAGAATTTAACAAAAAAGATCAGTAATGATTCAATGCACACAAAGTCAATAAAATTAATTACATTTCTAATTATAATTTCTAATTATATTTTGAATCCTATTTCTAATTATATTAGTAATTAATCTAAAAATGAACTCAGTTTGATATGGAAATAAAAGAAGCTGTATTCCTAAACAGTAGAGGGTAGAACAGTGGTCACGAGAGAGTAGAAACTGTACTCGTGTTAGTCAGGAATTACCAAAATAATTTTTAGCAAGGAGAAATATATTCTCTTCTATAGCACAATAGGACAATTATAATTTAAGAAATATATTACATATATATCATATAAGTAGAAGAGAATTTGAAGGTTCCCAAAACATAGAAATCCAAACTTCATGGAACTGATCAGTAAACCTTGTATACATATATTGAATTGTTTCTTTGTACCCCATACATATGCATAATAATATGTTAATTAAAAAGGGAAAAGGGGCCGGGCCTGGTGGCACACACTTGTAATCCCAGCATTCAGGAGGCTGAGACCGGAGGATCCGGGTTCGCGGCTAGCCTCAGCTACCTAGTGAGGCACTCTGCAACTTAGTGAGACTCGGTTTCAAAATAAAAAGAATAAAAAACAGGGCTGGGGGCGTAGCTCGGAGGTAGAATGCCCCTGAGTTCCATCCCCAGTACCGAAAAAAAAAAAAAAAAAGGGAAAAGGGATTCAGAGAGTATTTCCTTAATAATAGCATCAAGATAAAAAAATATGGATGTACTAAACAAAATACGTATATGTTCATGAAAGGTATAAAACCTACTGAAGAATTTAAATAAGTTCAAAACAATATTCAGAAAAATCGATCATCATTGATCAGTGGATATCATAAAATACTTTCCAAATTAATATAGCGATACAATAAAATGATGCAATTTACTGGAAAATGAATGGAACTGGAGAACACGATGTTGAATGAAGTATGCCAGACTCAGAAAGTCAAGGGTCACATATTTTCTTTCTTTTGATGAAACTAGAGATAAATGAAAATAAGATACTGTTGCTTTGCTATTCTAAACCTACTTACTAACTCTTTTCCTGAGCTCAAGTTTTTTATTTATCTTTGTTTTTCGGACAGAATAATAACTTTTACAAGCATTTTTATTATGACTCAGCTCAAAACCGTTGAAAAATAAAAATAGTCTAACCCCAAAGCCAGTAGAGGACATGAAATTATGAAAATTAGAGCAGAAATTAATGAAGTAGAGAATAAAAAATACAGAAAATCAACAAAACCAAAGGCTGGTTTTTTGAAAAGATATTTTGAAATAATTTTAGATTCACAGGTAGATGCATAGAGTTCATATACTACTGAATTTCCTATAATTCTAACATTTTATGTAACTATAGCATGCTCATAAAAACTAAGAAATTGACAGTGTTACAACACTATATACTTAACTAAAGACATTGTTATAATTTTACTACATTTATCAATAATGCCATTTTCTATTCCAGAATCTAATCCAAAATACCATATAGCATTTACTATCAGGAACATTACTTACTTAGTGTCACAAAACAAAGAACCCCATAGTTTAGTGGCCTCAAACTGCATATGGTATACTCACAGTTTCTCTGGGTCAGGAATAGAGATGTTGATTATGACCAAGGCACATGTCTCTACAGGGGGCTTTGCTGGGGAAGGCTCCCCTTCCATGTTCATGTGATTCATACAGTCCAATTCCTTCCCAGGTCAAGACAATCAGATCGTCATTTAATTGGGATATAAGAGGGACTTTCAAAAGTTGAGGAGAAACCCCAGTGGATCAAGGGAGATGGTCTTGGGAAAGATGGGAGAATTATTGAAGGAAACACTTCCACTGACATTATGTAAATAGGTGAGAATAGCAATGCTAATTTTAAAAAAATTTATTGGCACATTGTAATCATACATCATTATGAGGAACAGGATGGTAGAGGCATACACGTACACATCACTAATTTCAATATCATATATGGGGAAGGGATAAGTGGAGAGGGAGCAGGGGAAGCCCATCATGTGCTGTGTACATATATGTCACTACCACTATGACCTACATTATGATGGGAGAGCATAATGTACCAAAATAAAAAGTATAAGACAAAACCTCGAATGAATGAATGAATATCAATCTGTTATACTTTCCTCAAAAATTAAAAGCAAACAAAAATAACAGTAAAAATCACTTCCAAATGCATGGTATAAGACCAGTTTTACCCAGGTAACATAAAGATAAAAACATTTAAAAAAAGGGAAATTACAAAATGTAGTAGATATACACAATGGAGTTTTACTCAGCTATAAAGAACAATTATGCAATTTGCAGAAAAATGGGCCATATGTTTTCTCTCATATGTGGAAGCTAGGGAGGAAATAGGAAAGAAATACCATGAAAATGAGAAGAAAAGGCATTAAAGTTGTAGAAAGAGTTTAGGAAAGGGAATAGGGGAGGAGAAAATGGAGGCTTAGGGAAGGAAGCAGGCCAAATAATGCTATGGGCATGTATGAATGTATCATTATCAATCTCACTAGCATGCATGAAGAGGGAGGAGATTAAAAGGGTGGGTGGGTGGGTGAGTGAGGAAACAGCCAAAGGAATATTGTGTGCTTATATTGATGTATCTTTTTAAATGATCCCGCAATTGATAATTACAATAGACCAAAAAGAAGAGAGAGAAAAAAGAAAAATCACAGGCTGCTATAACTCATGAATATAGAGGCAAAAATCCTCAAGGCAACACTAGCAAGTGGAAGCCTCCATGATCCTATAACTCTTGTATTCTGCATGTCTGCAAAAGTAGACCCCATGGACCATGTCGAATTCTACTGCCACCATGAATTAGATCAGGACTTGATAGAACCATCGGTGTAGTGGTCTCTATGTGTCTTGCCAGCTGGCAATGAATTCTTAGCCATATTTGAGTCTGTAAATATTCCTTTCTCAAAAATCAGTCTTTGAAATGAGTTTGAGACTCCATACCTTTGAGTCTGTGATGCGTGAGGGGACCTTGTGAACTAGCTCTCTGCAACACACTTGGCTTCTCTTTATCATTACTAATGACCACACCCTCCTTGGTTGAAACTTTATGAGCTCCTTTTATTGCCAGGCAGATTTTTCAACTGTTTTTTTTTTTTCTCTAATCCTATTGCAACACATTATCACTGTAAATTGAGAATTAAAAATCAGTAAGACACATAACACTCGCTGAATGCTAAGTTTCCTCAAAATTTCTGCCACCAAGTAAAGTAGTTCATCATCCTGAAACTTGGCCTTCCACAGAGTGACAGGGCGTGAACTAAAGGGCAGTCAAATCTTTCGCGGTGGATGAGAGACAGCAATTCATGAGTGGAGTGTGTGGAGACGCACACCACTTTCCTAATCATGATCCAGGGAACAAAAGAGAGAAAGATGATCAGACTGAGTTCCACAATGCACTTCCATGGCATATATCTGCGTACCCAAACACCTCCTACTAGGCCCAACCTCTTAAAGGTTTCACTGCCTGCTAAGAGTGTCACTCTGGGAAACAAACTTTTAAACACACGAGTAATTCGATGGACATTGAATATACAAACTACAGCACATTGGTTATAATGTCTTGGAAATTGTACTTTTCCTCTGTGGTCTTCTTCACTCAAACCCAGAATTGTAGTTTAATTCAGAGGAGAACATCTAATAAAAGAATCCTAGACCAGAAATATCATTTAAAGAAAAAGAAACTGAGGAATGGTGTATAGGTAGGTTAGTCAAGAGATGAATGGACAAAATGAGTGTCCTATACACACAATGAAGTTTTACTCATTCATAAAAGCAAAATTATATCACTTTGAAGGAAAATGAATGGAGATGGATACGATTATTCTATTATCATCATCAGGATTTTCAGTTTAAGTCTGAAAACCAGGGGCTGCGTGTTTTGTCTAATCTGTGGAAGCTAGAGAGAAAAAAGAAAGAAAAGAGACCCCGAAAAATTTAGGGCAGAGAGGAGGGAGAAAGGAATAAAAAAGGGAAGGAATGGGTGGGGAGGGAAACAGACCAAATAATGTTATCTGCATATATTAATATATCACTATGAGTTACATGATCATGTATAGGAAGGAAGGAAAAGTAAAGGAAGTATGGGAAAGAAAACAGACAAATAACGCCATGTACAAATGGATGTCTCTCCACAAATCTTGCTATCCTGTATAATTACAATGCACTGATAAAATATTTAAAATATTAAAAGTATTAAAATATAGTCAAATTATGAAATCAATCTAGTTGTCTATAGAGAGATTAATGGATTAGGAAAATATTGTATATATATATATATATATATATATATATATATATATATATATATATATATATACACAATGTCATTTTACTCAGCTATAAGGAATAAAATTGTTATTTGCAAGAAAATGTATAGAACTAGAAGATAATTTACTGAGTTCAGTCCCTCAGAAAGTCGAGGTGTATGTTTTCTTTCCCATGTGAAAACTTGAGAGAAATTAAGAAATAGAAAGGAATTCAAATAATAGAGGAGAGTGAGCAGTAAAATAGTATAAGGGGGCTGGAGGAAGGAGGTGTGAAGGGAAAAAGGAGTGAGGGAGGGAGGATACATTTCATATAGTGTTATGGGCATATATGAAGGCATAACTGCCAATCTCTTTCACATATACAAGGAGGAAGAAGGGGGACAGTGGGGTGTGATAAGGAAGAAAACATACCAAGTGCTGCGTGCATATATGTTTGTAACACTTTGGACTTCACAATGATGTATAACTACAAGACACCAATTAAAAAACAGACAGCCGGGCATGGTGGCGCACGCTTGTAATCCCAGCATTTGGGAGGCTGAGACTGGAGGATCCCGGTTCGCGGCCAGCCTCAGCTACCTAGTGAGGCACTCCGCAACTTAGTGAGACTCGGTTTCAAAATAAAGAATAAAAAATAGGGCTGGGGGCGTAGCTCGGAGGTAGAATGCCCCTGAGTTCAATCCCCAGTACCGCAAAAAAAAAAAAAAAAAAAAAAAAACAGACAGATTGCTACAATATATGAAAAGCAAGATCCAGCTATACACTATCTACAAGAATTCTATTTTTAATATAAATATACATGTAAATTAAAAACAAATTATACCACATGGTAATCAGAAAAAGTATATGTAGCTATAGTAATGCAAAACAGTGAAGACTTCAATGCAGGGAAAGGTGCCAGGCGTAAAGAAGGGCATCACATAAAAATAAATGTGTCAGTTCTTCAACAAAATAGAACATTCCTTAACATGTACATAGAACAACACAGTGGTAAACTATATGAGGCAAAAACTGATAGAACTGTATGGAGAAAGAAATTCATGTACTATTTAAGTTGAAAACATTTGCTGTCTATTTCCCAATGTATGAGAAGTGGATTATTATAGCAGGTAGAGTTTCAATGAGCACATAGTTGAATTCAAAAGCATATACTCAATAGAGGATAATTGATGTCTATGGACTTCTTCAAGAAATGCACAGACATTCTTCTTACAGTCACATGGAACATTCACCAAGATTGAGAACATTCTGATCCAAATAGCCAATTTAGAAAAATGGAAATCATATAGTATGTGTTCTCACACCACAAAGGAAGTAAGCTATGAACGAAAAGATAATTGGAAATAGAACTGGTAAATTCCAAACGCATCGGGATTAAATAATGCATTTCCAAATAACATTTGGGTAAAGAGGAAATCTCGAGATAAATTTGAAGCCTATTTGGAACTAAATATTATAATAAAAATCAAAAATATTTTGAAGTTTTAAAAATCTTTGCAATAAAAAGAAAGCAGTTTGAAGGGACATTGACAGCACTGAATGTGTATCTAAGAAAAGACATAGGAGCTAAAACAGTCACCCATAAGAGCTAAAACAATCACCTACATTTCAGTATTTGAACATGGGAAAAGAGGATCAATTAAACCTAAATTAAGTAGAAGAAAAATATATTGTAAAGGGAGTAATTTTTTTTTTTAAGTAAAAGTCAATGCAATCGGAATCTGTAGACGAATACCGGTAGCATGTTGGGTTCCCAGGGCATGCAAGTGTCTAAAGATATGAGGGAAAACACCATATACCAAACTGCACCCTTACTTGAAGGAATCAGAAATCTTACCACCTTAAATAAGAAGACATAGACATTCAGAAATGATCAGTCAAATCCATACTAATGTGGGATCAGTTCACTGGTTTACTAAATTGTGCTGAATAATTTAAATTTCTTGGAAGAATATGTGTTTAACCTTTTCACCATGAAAAAAGTTGGTGAGGTGTTACAGAAGTTAATTAGCTTAAAGGAATCTTAGTAAAATGTTTACATAGATCAAAAGATGTTTTATCCCATGAAAATACGAATTATTATGTCAAGTAAAACGAGTAACTTGGCAAATTCTATAGCTACAAACAATATTCCATTAACAAGTGTATTGATGCCATTGAAAATGTCCTGCAACAGGAGGGGAGAGGGGCGAGAGTGAGTGGGAGGTGAGGGAGGGCACACTGAGTGCTGTATGCCTGTGTGCTTCTATCCCTGAACTTCATCGTGATGCATGATTACAGTGCACCAATAAAAATAAATAAACGAAAAGTAAATTTAAATAACTATGGAACTAATGCGAGGTGACACAAGTGCCAGAAAAGAAAAAAGACACAGGCAGGATAACTCCTGTGTCTTCAGAGAAAAGCCCGGGAAAGTCAGCCGGGGCCCTCCGCCACCTCCTCCCTCCTCCTTTCTGCACCGCCCAGCTCCTCGGCCCCACCCCGGCCCCGCCCCCGGCCCCGGAGCTCTGACCCTCCCTGCACCGTGAGCAGCAGCATGGGGGGGGGGGGGCTCTCTGCGCAGCTGCGGAAGCCGCTTTCGCTGCAATTTCCTGTGCGACTGCGTTTGCGTCCCGGGTGAGCTCATCACATAGGGACAAGAAGGATGCTGAATTTTCTGATGCACGAATTCCACCTCTACCTTGAAAGTAACTAAGGGGATAGAAGCCTGCGCGGCAGGTGGGATGGAGGTTCAGAAGGAGGTGAGGAGGAGCGTCCAGTATCACTGCTGCGAAGAGTACATGAGCCCAGAGCTTCTCTCTGCCTCTCACTACCCGCGCTCCTGCCCAGATCTTGCACCGCCTCTAATGCCTAGAGACCTCGCCACGGCACAGGGACACTCTCCACTTGCTTGCTCTCCCCGACTGGCAGATTTCATGAACTGGTACTAACTTTCCAAGGAGCAAGACCCACGCATTGAAAATCCCCCAGCACAGGAGACATCCCTCCCCAAGTTGCCCCTGCACCCTTCCTGACCTGCCTTTCCCTCCTGCCCAGTTCCCCCTCCTCTGCCTCTTCTGCTCCTGCCGTCCTCCCATATATAGGACTGGTCCAGCTGAACTTCAGATACAAGGGCCTCCCCTCCTGCCCTGCGCTGTGCAGGTCAATCACTTTTCTCTTTCCCCACACAGTCGCTTCACTTCCTGCTCCTCCTCCTCCTAGGAGCCTTCCTGTACATCCCACTCGGAGTCTGATCCTGTCCTCTGAACTCAGGAGCAACTCTTGCTCCTGTAGTGTAGCTTCCTTTAAGTTGTATAAATGCCCACTGGACTGAAACATTGTCTACGTTGTTCCCCACACGTGTAGTGGTGAAAAAGCAATGCATGGTTACCTGAACATCTCAAAGTCACAAGCATAAAAATTCTGGCTAATAAAATAGAATAAAGAAAATAAAAATGAAAGTAAGAATATATTTCCTTTTCTACAAGATACAAAAAAAAAGAAAAAAAAATCCTGAAGATTTCTGAACACATTTCCTGAATGACCTTTTATTTTCTTGAAAACGGAAAATAATTTAAAATAACGACTCACTAAAGAAAAAGAAAAGAATACATGTCTATTATATTGGTCATCTTTACGATGAAATGCCATGCAGACATTTAGAAAACTTGGGGAAGCAATCAGATTTTATCTAATGTCTATAACATCCGTGTGTGTGTGTGTGTGTGTGTGTGTGTGTGTGTGTGTGTGTTGGGAGAGGTGCTATGTATTGAACCCAGGGGCATTCCACCTCAGCTATATCTCCAAGCATGTTTTATTATTATTATTATTATTATTATTATTATTATTATTATTATTATTTATCTTTTATTTTGAAGCAGGGCCTTGTTAGCCTCACTAAATTGCTGAAGCCGACCTCAAACTTTTTATGGTCCTCTCAAAGTACTGGGATTACAACCTTGCACCGCCATGCACAGCTATTATCTGTATTTCTTGAGTAAAATAATAATAATAATAATAATAATAATAATAATAATAATAATAACAACAACAACATGACTTACTGCTTTGTGAACCTCTCATAATTAGACCACACTTAGCTATATAATTGGAATATTAATGATTCCTAAGCATAAAATTGCAAAGTTTGTCCTCTGTCTTTTCATTTGGCGGCATTTTATAGGAAATTTCTGGAAAATACTGAAATGGAGAAAGTGTAACATTTTCCTATGTGATTTTCCTATTTAATTAGCAGAGTAATGAAGATGAAAATTGAAGATATGATTATGATTGTATGGTTAAACATAACTTGAAAAGGATTAATACGCAATATAAAATTACATATTTAGTTGCAGATGAGGATTTTATGTGACAAGAAGAAAAATGCATGCAGTTTTAAAAAGCATTTGAATGTCAAAAACAAAACAAAACAAAACAGGAGACGGAAAAAAGGACATAAATTTTCAGGTAAGTCCCAGAGGGTAAACTGTCATTGGCCAGTAAGTAAAATGATTACTGATCAAATTCCTCATAAAAAGAGTTGAATTCCTCAACAAATTTAAGAGGCATGCTGTGGAGCGGCTGCCCTCGCCCATGCAGATCCCACAGGAGAGCGCTGAGCTCAGCTACAAGGGAAGCACCCTGACCCTGCTGGATGAGTCAGGATTGAGGACCACACAAGGGGGAGTGTGCGCCTGTGAGGAGGCTTCCTGGCTTGTTGTACAGGCACCACCTGCTCTGCAGGCTGTTGCTGGAGGGAGAGAAGGTCCCCGTCCTTGAAAGCAAGGAGGAAAAGAAAAGATATGACCCCAAATATAATTCATTGAGGATGTATTCTTTAAAAGAGTAGGGGGTTCGGGAGGCTGAGACCGGAGGATCCGGGTTCGCGGCCAGCCTCAGCTACCTAGTGAGGCACTCCGCAACTTAGTGAGACTCGGTTTCAAAATAAAGAATAAAAAATAGGGCTGGGGGTATAGCTCGGAGGTAGAATGCCCCTGAGTTCAATCCCCAGTACCGCCAAAAAAAAAAAAAAGAGTAGGGGGTGCTGTGGGGCTATGGGTAATTGTCTAAAATCCATAAGGGTGAGAGATATTGGCACCTAACAATTCTCTAAGTTTCTAAATCATCCATTTTATTTTTATTCAACTGTAGTTGATCATATTGGAATACACGTGTTTACTCTTCTCTTTCTTCGTCCTAGAATGGTGAATAAGAGAATGGGAAATAGAGGGATTCCTCTTTTGTTAAATGAAGTCTCAAGGAAACAGTGTTCTGTTTGGACAAAGATAGAGAAATACATAGTATTTCTCTGTACTAATAGTATAGAGAACTAAATCGGGCACTTGCATTTATGAGGAAATTATTGATAAGAAAGATCAATGAGAAAATATGGATTTGTATAAGTTTGAGGAAGTTGCATATTCACTTGGTGAAATAAAAATCTGACTTTCATACTTACATTAAATGCAAACTTAACTATAGGCAGATCATATCTCTAAAAATAATGATATTTTAATGTAGCATTTAAAACATGAAATAAATCACTGTAGGACAATTAGGTTATGGGAAGATTTACTAAAAGGGATCTAGAAAGTATTTGTTACATAGAAAACAAAAGGGTTTTTCTTGCTGCTTTTTTTTTCTTTTGTACTGGGTATTAAACCCAGAACCTCATGCATGGTAGGCAAATACTCTACCAATGACTTATACCCCTAGCTCTATATTTTAGCAGAGTAAATGTGGCCAAAACTCTAGAGAAAGACACAGTCTGGATCATGATTTCCTTCTTGTAGAGAGTCAGAAACAGACCCACGTGCTTACAGTCAGTTGATTTTTGACAAAGGAGCCAAAAACATACACTGGAAAAAAGATAGTCTCTTTAACAAATGGTGATGGCAAAACTGGTTAACTATGCAGGAAAATGGAAATAAATCCCACTTTCTTACCCTGCACAAAAGTCAATTCAAGGTGAATCAAAGACCTGGAAGTCAGGCCAGAGACCTTGCAGCTACTTGAAGAAGGCATAGGCCCAACACTTCAACACAAAGGTACAGGGAAAAACTTTCTCAACAAAACTCCCAAAGCACAAGCAACTCAAAGGAAGATCAATACATGAGATTGCATTAAACTGAAGAGCTTCTGTGCAGCAAAGGAAACTATCATGAACCTCAACAGAGAGCCCACAGAGTGGGGAAAAAAATTTTGACAGTTATTCTTCTGATATAGAACTAATATCTAGGATATATAGAGAACTCAAGAAAATCACAGCTAAGAAAAACAAATAACCCAAATAAAAAAAATGGGCAAAGGATCTAAATAGATACTTCACAAAAGAAGAAATACAAGCCGGGCGTGGTGGCTCGCGCTTGTAATCCCAGCATTTGGGAGGCTGAGACCGGAGGATCCCGGTTCGTGGCCAGCCTCAGCTACCTAGTGAGGCACTCCGCAACTTAGTGAGACTCGGTTTCAAAATAAAGAATAAAAAAATAGGGCTGGGGGCGTAGCTCGGAGGTAGAATGCCTCTGAGTTCCATCCCCAGTACCGCAAAAAAAAAAAAAAAAAAAAAAAAAAAAAAAAAAAAAAAAAAAAAATACAAATGACCAATAAATGTATGAGGAAATGTTCTACATCATTAGCAATCAGAGAGATGCAAATCAAAACTACCTTTAGATTTTACCTAACTCCAATCAGAATGGCAATCATAACAACAACAAATGCTGTCGAAGGTGTGGAGGAGTGGGAACCCTGATACATTGTTGGTGGGATTGCAAATTAGTGCAACCACTGTGGAAAACAGTATGGAGGATCCTCAGACGAATGGGAATGATCCTACCATATGATCCAGCAACACCACTTCTGAGTATCTACCCATATCCAAAAGAATGGAAACTAAACTATCAGACTGAGACATGTGTATCTATGTTTATAGCTGCACAATTCACAATTGTCAAACTATGGAAACAGCCAAGATGTCCATCAACAGATGAATGGATTACAAAACTATGGGATATGTACACAATGGAATTTTACTCAGCCATAAAGAAGAACAAAATCATATTATTTGCAGGGAAATGGAGGGAACTGGGAAACATTATGTTAAGTGAGATTAGTTAGTCGCAAAGGGTAAAAAAGCATATGTTCTCCCTAATATGTGCATGCTAGGGAGAAGATGGGGCATAAGAGGGACTCCAGATGAAAAAGGAGAAACCCTAGATAAGCAAAGAAGTTGACTTAACTGATGGTGATGAATGGGGTGGCACCCTAATGCAAATGATGTACTTTCACAAATATGTCAAAGTCAATCACTAAACTGAACTTGAGAAGGAGGGAGGGCGAGGGAGTGGGGTAGGAATTGGGGAAGGGGTTACATGAGAAGTGTATGCATATGTCTTTATCAGCTTGTACCTAACAAAGATGTATGATTACAATGCACCAATTAATAAATAAAAAATGAATAAATAAATAAAAAGAAAACAAAAGTTTTTTGTTTTGTTTTGTTTTGTTTTTTTGTCCTGGGTATTAAACCCAGAACCTCATGCATGGTAGGCAAATACTCTACCAATGACTTATACCCCCAGCTCTATATTTTAGCAGAGTAAATGTGCCCAAAACTCTAGAGAAAGACACAGTCTGGATCATGATTTCCTTCTTGTAGAGTTTTCTCTCAGATTCCAAACTAGACCAGAGGAGTAGTGTTAGTGCTTGAGATATTGTATTGCATTAACTAAAAACAAAAAGTATATAGACCAACTTCAGTTCTAAACTGATCTACAAGCCAGTATTTGTAATACTGATTGTTTCTAACCATTGCAATATATGTTGCTATTTGGATCAATTGCAAAATTAATAATTTTACCTCTTATGAATACATTTGAGAAAGAATGAACTCATATATTTCATAATTTAAGATAAGGTCCAAAATTACACCCAGAATTTCAGGCTGTGAAATTTAATTAGGTTAAGAGCATGTCCTGATCCTAAATATATGACCCATTCCTCCAGTGAACTATATCCTTTTGTGTGTGTGTCTGTGTGTGTGTGTGTGTGTCTGTGTAGGAGGGGGTGAAAGAATAATTTTAGTTAGCCAGAAATATTAGTAGTTTGAGTTTGCCTTTTAGTGAAATAAGTTTCCAAGTAAGTTGCTGTAGGCCTCACACTGGTACCCTGCAGGGTCTGATAAGTTGAAGCTTGCCAGCCTCACCCTCTGGAGAAAAGCCTGAGTGGGGACCCCCACCCACTCTGGGAACCCCGCAATACTGATAATCCCAGCAACCCCCCCCAGAGAGAGGAGGCCCGTGAGACTGGAATAAGCCCTGAGTACCCATGGGGAGGCCGAAAGGGCCAAGTAAAGACCAGATGGCCCAGATAACCTGATTAACAGCTTGACCCGGGCAGGGGAAAAAGCAGGACATACTATAGATAAGACATGCTTCCCGCTTTTTGATGAATGTTCCAATTCTAGGTTTGCTGTGTTTAAAAGTTTAAATAATCCAATCATTTATGTGCATACCTCCTGCCCTTGAAAATGCCCACGCTTGTGTGACTATGCATTTTTTGACTATAAAATATGCCTGAATTCCTTGCTCCGGACTCAACTCCTGAGTTGGGGCCCAGCGCTGGTTTCTGAATAAAACCTCCCTCCTGCGGTTGCATCAAGATGCATCTCCAAATAGGGATAGTTTTAGTTCTTCTTTCCCTATTTTTACCCCTTTGATTTCCTTCTCTTGTCTTATTGCTCTGGCTAGAGTCTCGAGTACTATATTAAACAGAAGAGGTGATAATGGACATCCTTGCCTTGTTCCTGTCTTTAGTGGGAACTCTTGCAGTTTCTCTCCATTTAATATGATGCTGGCTGTAGGCTTATT
>PVLC010006514.1:52515-69045 GCA_004027655.1 Graphiurus murinus | reverse complement strand
GGATGCTAGGGAGAAGATGGGGCATAGGAGGGTCTCCAGATGAAAAAGAGAGATCCTCAATAAGCAAAGAAGTTGGTTTAATTGTAGTGGATGCATGGGGCAGAGGGACACCCTAAAGCACATGATGTACCTACACAATCATAACAAGGTCACTCACTGAAGTGAACCTTAGGGGGAGGGAGGGGGAGGGAACGGGAATAGGGAGGGAATCGGGGAAGGGGTCAAATGAGAATTGTGTGCAAATATGTTGTTAACAATTTGTACTTAACAAAGATGTACGCTATATTGCACGAATTACTACAATAAAAATTAAAAAAAAAAAAGATGCATGATTACAATGCACCAATAAAATAAAATTAAAAAGCAGAACATTAATTGGTAGACATCTCTATATTTCTAATTTCTTCTTGTGTTGAAGTGATTAAATTCCTATCTCATATAAGAAGCTTCCATATGTTATCTAAATGGAAAACTGGAAAATCAAAATCTAAGGAAAGACTTTTTTAAGTGTCTTCAAATATTTGAAGGTTTCTATTTTAGAATTGAGGGTAGACTCATAGATTTTTCTTTAAATAGCATATAATAAGATTTCATATGGTTTTACAGAGTGAACGTAGCATTTAAAATACTATTCAAATGAAATAATTTCGATATGCCTTAATATCAATTTAGTTTTCCTTTTGTTATATTTAATTGCTTACCTTTCCATTGGCTATTAAGTTAGGTAATATATCCTTCTATTACACTTGCATTTATCTGATAAGCCAGTCATTCTATGCACTGATGAATCTCTGTAAAAATCCAGGTTAAGTGAATAAACATACTAATTAATGAGGGCAAAGGATGCATAATCCATACTAATTTCCCCCAAAGTGAAACAGATGCTTAATAAATGACTTCTGGTCTCAGATTCTTTCTTTGAAATATTTTTATATTGACATTCAAATGTTTGTCAGCTTCTACTGAGGAGTAATTATATGATTAGCATTAATATGCACTTATAAATTAATTAGAAATGGAGACATTTTAGACCAAACATGGTAATATAGACAAATACAATAAAATAATGATACTCATCAGGCCATTAATTGATGTAAGCCATGTAATTGATATAAAGAAACCATATTTATGAACTTACTGTTTTGTAAAAGTATCCCTCTCTGATTCTGTACCTTCTATGTTTCCATTATTGGTGTGTTTATACATGATTACTTGGTGTATTATTTTTACTTATTTTGAGGATGGAAAATTTCAAGCATCTATGAAGTAGACTGAATAGGATAATAAGCTCAAATACCTACCATTCACTTTTAATTATTATAAGTAGTGATCCATAAAGTTTCATTTATGTCTGCACCTTCTATTGCCTTGAATCATATCCTTTCATTCATGATATCTCAGGGTGTAATACTAAAGCTAAGAACTCAAATATAAAGCACAATAATCTCACAATTAAAAAGTAATGATAAAATACCATCATAAGATTTATTTTGCTCAAATATGCATTTGTTTTATAGATGATAAATATTCTCTTAATTTGGGTCTATTTTTGTCTACCCATTGCTGTTACTTGAAAATAATCTATATAAGCTATTTGAATACATAGCTTCTTCCTCTGTTTCTCATGTTTTGCATTTCTTGAAGTTTATTTGGTGAATAATCCCAATTATTAGACATATAGAGTTCCCCAAAATCTTACTGTCTTCTATTTTTCATAAAAAATTAATTAACTAATACAATTTTAATATTTTAACATATATATTATTACTTATGACTATGATTTCAATTTTAAGCATTTGACTCTCAGATCACGCCTTACTATTTTTCCATCTCAGGGTCTTTCGTGAGCAAATTTAAATCACAGTGTGGCTGGAAAACGAGGTTGCCAAACTGAATGTTCTCAGATTCAGTGCGATGGCCCATGACCTTGAGTGACCTCTTCATGAGGCTGGGCACTCTCATAGTGCAGAGTCTTCATTCTCTCTTCAGTTTTCAAGGTGAATATTTTGCATTTTCTCTTCTAACATAAAACATTTCATTCCCATGCTTACTTTCACCCAATGTCATTCTTTCTGTTTACTAACGAATTGAAGAAATCAAAAGAGATTCTTCAAAGACCATTGTTAATATTCTATTGTTGTATAACAAATTACCATAAACTATGCTACCTAAAGTAACAAATATATACTACCACAAGTAGGTCAGGAATCTGAGGATGACTTAGATGGGTCCTTAAATGGTTCTCACAAGGCCACAATGAGGGTGATCAAGGGCTGAGGTGTCACCTGAAGTTTTCACTAGGGAGAGATGGTCTATCAAATGCTCATGGTTGTTGGCAACCTTCGGTTACATGATCCCAGGAGGCTGATGGCCACAACTCCTTGCCGGCTGTCAGTTCAAGGTTACCTTCAGTTTTTCCACATTGTATTTTTTATGATGCCATATGTCACTCAGGATATCAAGAAAGAGAATCAAAAGTTTGCTAGCAAAATAGAAGTTAAAATCTTATGCCATGTAATCATAAAAAGTGACATCTCATGATTTGCTGCATTCCACTAGGTAAAGGCAAGTGGCAACCCTTGCCCACACACAAGAGGAGAGGATTACACAGGACACAGATACAAGGCATCAGGTTTATTTGTGGGCTCTCTTAGATTTGGTTAGCCATGAGTCACAAATATCACATCTACACACTTAACTAGCATTTATGCTCACCTTTAAAATATTTTCTTGTTAAATTCTCTTTACAACTCTATAAACCATTATATACTCCCTTTTTTTGTATGACATCTTGATATAGGTACTGTATTAAATTTATATTTCCTATCCTCACATGCACCCATTATATAATTCACTTACCTCCTTCAAAGCTATATTCAAATTTTAAGTTTTCAGCAAAAATAGTTATCTATTGAGTGAATGCATAAATGAAGGAATGAGCATGTGAATCCTGTAGGAGGCAATAAGGTTAGGCTGCCTGAGTTAAAATGAAGTATTTACTCTCTTGGTGCGATTAGGTACCAAGCTTTTATTTGTTTATTTATTTATTTTGGTACTGCTCCAGATTATTTCATCAGAATAACATTATTTTTTTTAAGTCAATGTATTTGTCCCTTGAAGTGTTTCCTACATTTTTCTTGTAAGAACAGTTCTCACTATTAAAAGCAATTTACTTTGGCCAAAGAAAAACTTCAACAAGATTTGCTTTTATTTCCCATACAACCAGGCTAGATTTTAATGAATAGATCTTATCCTAAGAATCATTTAAATGCATGTACAAAGGAATATCATTATCTTAGGTTGGGTTCCAGAGAAAATAGTGTCTAAGTAGAATTTATTGATGGATGCTTCATGGTGGAGAGCAGTCTTGGTGAGAAAAAGAAGAAAGAGAAGCAAAGATCAGAACACGCCACTGATCTGAAAGCAATCTTAATGAGTGCAGCTCATTGTTCTGTTTTCCAGGATGTCTTCTAGTAGAACCTACTGTTGTGCACAATATGTTTTCAGAGTAAAAAGAAAGAATAATTATCTATTTGCTTCTATCTCCTAGTTGCCCATTGACCACACAGGGTGTCATTCTGAGCACTTCCAGGCAGTTAGCTTATTTTTCATAGTTACCAGAGAAACTGGATCCAAGATAGCAGTGGCATTCTCTGAAGCATGTGTCAGTGAAACACACATACCTTCTTTGTCTTTCAGCCTTTGCATACTTGCTTACTTGGGGAGTAGGGATGGGATGAGTTTGCTTAAACATACAGTAAGTGGGTGCTTCAGAGTCTCCAGCTGCAGAGAAAACAGGGAATAATGCCCAGTCCAAGGAATGAATGGATATTTCCACAAGTGACATGAAAGAAAGGGGTCAGTTGCCACAAAGGACCACCAGACAGTGCCACTGCAATAAGGTCACTTCCTTGTACTGGTAATGAAGTTCACAGAGCTCCATCCAGGGAGACAACTAACTAGGACCCAGCATATCTTCACCAACTAAAATTTTCCTTCATCCTCCTAATTTATCACTTTTAGGCTTAGGCCGACTGCGGTTTCATTATTTTTTATCAAATTTATATTCAAGTATCCACGTTAATTAAAATATGAGTTCCAGTATTCCTTGCATTCTGTCAGTTTTCTTTAGGTCACAAAGAAGTCAATATTTCTAGTTTAGAACAATTCATGCTTTTGGAACAATTCTTAAGCAAGAAATGAGGTGAAAGTCCTTTTTTTTTTTTTTTTTTTTTTTGCGGTACTGGGGATTGAACTCAGGGGCATTCTACCTCCGAGCTATACCCCCAGCCCTATTTTTTATTCTTTATTTTGAAACAGGGTCTCACTAAGTTGTGGAAGGTCTCACTAGGTAGCTGAGGATGGCCTCAAACCTGGATCCTCCTGTCTCAGCCTCCCAAATGCTGGGATTACAAGCACGCGCCACCACACTCTGCTGTGAAAGTCCATTACAAGACAGAAAACTCAGTACAAAATATCTTTCATATTGTTTATGCCCTGAGAATGATTTTGACTCCTTTGGATCTGTTTTTCTCTAAATATATTATGTATTCTCATTCTTGGCTATTGGATCCTGTCTCTGTATAGGCTAATTATCTGCTCATGAGCTCTGCTCTGGTTGATGGCATCTCTCAGCATATTTATGACTTAAGGATCCTAAAATTCATGATTCTGGACCAGTCTTTGCTTGCCCCTGCTGCTACTGTTTAACTCTGGACCATTTTTATCCACTTAGTAAGCATTCTTTAATGTGATTTCTAGGAAACATTCCTATTAGAAGATACAAAATGGTGAGTTTTGAAGAGCTCACAGTCTAACACAAGAGACAAGGAGGTAAATAACCTTAATAAAAATGCAAGTATGTTCACGAAAGCATGAATATTACTTAAAAGGAAATGTTCAGTCCTGCTGAGAGTGGCAAGGAAAACTGCCCTTCAATTCTAGTAGTTCACCTTGCTTAATTCACACTCTGGAAATTGGAAGGATCATCTCCCTCTTTCTCTTCTCTCCTCAAAATGTGAATACCACTTTCTCTGTTTGCATTTTTAGCTGTGAATTAACTCCTTATTTAACTGAAAGTAATGATGAAGTTTAAAAAGTAAAATTACTAATATATTTCCATTACCAAATAAACCTTCCAAATATCATTCATATATATCCTTATATTTTGCTTTCTCTCCTGTTCCAGTGTTGCTAATTGAAGCCAAGTCTCTAATCTCATCACCTTTTCCTATTTGAGATATTCTCCTATAGTAGCACCTCTCTCACAGATACTAACTGATCTCTATCAGTACAGGCATACAGGTATACTAGAATACTAATCTTAATCCTTCTTGACTCTCAAACTTGTCTTCAGCTATTATAGTATTTTTCTATATAACTAAAACTATAATCTCCTTTTTATCTTTTCCTTTCTCATAGGAACCCATTCTTAGAAGGCTTTCATCTCCTTCCATTTGCAGACACTGCTTACAAATAACTTCCAGTACACTAATTCACTGTTCATGTAGCAAATCTTTTCTTATTTAACCTTTCAGAAGCAATTGATTTGTTCTTCTCAACACACATTCTTTTTTGTTCTCGTCTCTCTCCATTTTTCTTTTTTTTTTTTTTTTACCCCTTTTCCTCCTCTAATTGCAGTCATAAGACTTCCTTATCCTTTGGTTCTCCTCTCCCCTAATTGCATATCATTCTTACTCTTGTTTCTGTGATCTTTGATAACTTCTCCTCCTTCAAATTAAGGACTCAGGACGAAGGTCAGGATTTGGATCATTTTTCTTTCTGGAGTATTTCATTCATTCCTTTTTTTTTCTTTTATCTGTACTGGAAATTGAACTCAGGAACAGTCTTCTTCAAAGTTACATACCCAGTCCTGTTTTATTTTGAAACAGGGTCTTGCTAACTTGCTGAGGATTCCACTAAGTGCTGAATCTGGCCTCAAATTTTCAACCCTTCTCTCTCAACCTCCCAAGTACTATGTATGTAGCACTGCACTCAGCATTCCTATTGTTTCAATAGTATGTTTGTGCTGATGAACATTTTTATGTCCTGATCAAACACTTCTTGTGAACTCCAGATGCAAAATATTTGCTATCTCCACTTGCAAGTCTACCAAACTTCTCAAACATGACATGTTTAAAACTAATTTCTGGAATTTTGACTTATAATTTGCCACATCTCTGTAAATGGAACCTACCTTCTTGTATTTGATCAGTTTTCAATACTTAGAATTGTCTTTGGCTTCTCTATTTCCCAATTAGTATATATCAAATTAGTCAAGAAATTCTTCCAGCTATTCTTTAAGAGTTTAGATTCTATCCTTCTTGCCATCAATATTATTTACAGCCTCATCTCAGGTACCATAATTTCATACTTCATATATTTTATCATAGTTTTGCCCCCTTCTTCCCTCTCTCCTATGCTTCCCAGTCCTTTTCTAACAGAACAACCTAAGTAATTTTGTTTGAATATAGGTGTGACCATGTATTTCTCAAACTAAAGTTCCCTCTCATGAGTAATAACTCTCATTTCAATTAGGATCAAATCTATTCCTGACCATTATAGACCAGACCATGTTAGATTAGACATAAGCAGAACAGGAGAAGGAATGGGATGAGGCTCTGGCCAGCCCTCGTGAGAAGAGATACAGAGATTCTTCACCACTGTGATTAGAGAATCACAGCAGAAGTTATAAAAGCTGAGCATGGTGGCACAGCCCTGTAGTCCTAGTACTTGGCAGACTGAGGCAGGAGGATTGCAGGTTTAAAGTCAGCCTCAGCAACTTACTGAGACTCTCAGCAACTTATTAAGACCCTGTTTCCAAATAAAGATAATAATAAAAAAAAAGGCTGGGGGTGTGTTCCTGGATTCAATTTCAATCCCCAGCAACACACACACACACACACACACACACACACACACACACACACACACACACACACAATATTTATAATAGGTAAGAGACCTTTGTCCCTTACCCATTAAGAATGAGAAAGAAATCCCAGGTGGGGAACAGTGGCTAAGACAGGCATAAAGGTCAAATGCACTTCTGTCCTGGGCCTTAACTCTCAGTCATCGAAACAGAAAATTCCCAAGATTCTTAACTTATAAATCACCATGATTTGTGCTTTTTTCTACTTCCTCTCCTCTACTCATGTGTTTCCTTGACAGCTACAGTAGCTCATCCTTGTCTCAAAGCAGAGACATGTATACATGGATGCTGGCCTGGCATCTAGATAAAAGACATACATCTGGCACCAAACTGACCACTAACCTTGCCTTCTCTAGAAGTTACAGTGCTGTTTCGAGATAGAAAAGAAAAGAAAGGAAAAAGAAGAGAAAAGGATTAAAAAAAAAGATAACGAAAGTGAATCGCACATTTTGGAACATTGCTGAATTCTAGCCCTTTCCCATAAAATAAAACTAGCTCTCTCCTTAGTCCTGAGAGCTAGCCAGACCTCTCTCGTTCAGTGCTGCGCCTCCCTTCTGCTACCACTGCAAGTCCCAATAGAGTCTTGTTCCCACTGCAATTGCTTCTCTGATTCTTTTAATAGAGAGCAAAAGAATACAACAAACCTGCCTCAATCCTTTTTAACTCCAGGCTACTATTTTACTTTCAACTGCTACCCTGTCCCCTTGTTCAACCTTCTCATACTAAAATGGCACACTTGATAACCTCAAGAGAGTTATGTGTGCTCTTCTCTGAGGGCCTTGCCATTTGTTTCTGCTGCATCTAATCTTCCTTTGATAACTTCTTGGCTATTTGTATTTTCCATGTTTCTGTTCAGACATCATCTCTTTACAAAAGACTTTCTTGATATTAAATCTGTACATTAATTTAAAATATAGTAAAGTGCTAATATTTTTTGAGAATAACTGCTTGTATTTAAGTTCATAATAGTATACTTTTAAGAACAGTTGCTTTTTTTTTAAGTTGGTGCATTATAATCATACATCTTGATGAAGTTCCAGGTAATAGAGGCATGCATCCACACAGCACTAATTGAGCCCTCCCAGGTCCCACGATATTCCCTACCCTCCTTCTCCTTCCCCTGCTCAGCAGAGTGATTAATGTTGGTAAGTTTGTGTATGTACATCATGTCCATTGAGGTGTTTTCCTCTCCACCCTGCCTCCCATCTACCTTAGGTAGATTGCCTCCTTCACTCATCTAAGGTTTCTCCTTCTTTGTGTGGAGTCACTTCTATGTCCCATTTTCTTCCTAGCTTCTGTATATTAGGAACATCTGATTTTTCACTATTTGAGACTGACTAATCTCACTTAGCATAATATTTTCCAGCTCCACCATTTCCCTGAAAATGACATAATTTGTTCTTCTTTATGGCTGAGGAAAATTCCACTGTATACATATCCCATATTTTTGTAATTCATTCATCTGTTGATGGACATCTTGTCTGGTTCCATAGTTCAGCAATTGTTAATTGCATAGATATGTTAATGCATAGATATGCATGCATTACTTTGGTAGTTTGGCTTTCATTCTTTTGGGTAGATAACAAGTAATGCTATAGCTGGGTCTTATGGTAGGTTTATTCCCAGTCTTCTGAGGATCCTCCACACTGTTTTCCAAAGCATTTGCACTAATTTGCAATCCCTCCAACTATGTACTAGAGTCCCTACTTCTCCACATCCTCGTCATTTGTTGTTGTTTGTGTTTTTAATGACTGCTATTCTAATTGGGGTTAGGTGAAATCTCAGGGTGTTGGTTTGCATCTCTCTGATTACTAATGATGTTGAACATTTTTTCATACATTTATAGACAATTTGTATTTCTTCTTTTGTGAGGTATCTAGATAGGTCACTTGCCCATTTTTTAATGGGTTGTTTTTTATGGCAGTGAATTTCTTCAGTTCTCTGTATATTCTAGATATTAGTCCCCTAACTGAGGAGTAGCTGGCAAAAACCTTCCATTCGGTGGTTGGCTCTCTGTTGAGGTTCTTGATAGTTCCCTTTGTTGTGTAGACGCTCTTCAGCTTAATGCATTCCTATGTATTGATCCTTATTTTAACTTATTGTGCTTTTGGGTTCTTATTGAGGGAATTTTTTATCCATGCTTATGTGTTGGATTTGGGTCCTATGCCCTCTTCAAGTAGCTGCAAGGTCTTAGGTCTAATTTTCAGGTCTTTGATCCATCTTGAATAGACTTTTGTGCAGGATGAGGAAGTGGAGTTTCTTTCCAATTCTGCATATAGATAACCAGTTTTCCCACACCATTTGCTGAAGAGGCTATTTTATTTCCAGGGTATTTTTTGGCCCCTTTGTAAAAAATCAATTGACTGTAAGTGTGTGGACTGTGGATTTATTTCTGAGTCTGCTATTTTGTTCCATTGGTCTATGTGCCTACTTTTGTGCCAATACTATGCTGTTTTTATTACTATGGCTCTGTAGTATAGTTTGAAGTCAAGTACTGTGATGCCTCTTGCATATCTCCTATTGCTGAGAACTACTTCGGCTATTCTGAGTTTTTGTTGTTCCAAATGTATTTAAGGACAGATTTGTCTATGTCTGTAAAAAATGATCTTGTTAATTTTATGGGTATTGCATTGAATCTGTAAATCACTTTTGGAAGAATGGCCATTTTAATGATTTTTATCTGCCTATCCAAGAGCATGGGAGATCCTTCCATATTCTAAAATCTTCAATTTCTTTTTTCAATGTTTTATAATTATTCTTGTACAGGTCTTTTACCTCTTGATTGAGGTTTATTCCTAAGTATTTTATTTTGGGGGGGTGGTACTGTAAGTGGAAATGTTTTCTGGATTTCTTTTTCAGTGGATTTATGGTTGACAAACAAAAAAGTTTCTGATTTTTTTACATTGATTTTTTTATTCACACACTTTACTGAATTTGTTGATCAGTTCTAAAAGCCTTTTGGTTGAGTTTATTGGGTCTTATAAGTATAATATCATATCATCTGCAAATAGAGATAATTTCAGTTTTTATTTTCCTATTTTTACTCCTTTGCTTCCTTCTCTTGCATTATTGTTCCAGCTAGAGTCTCAAGTACCATATTGAAAAGGTGTGGTGATAGTGGACATCCTTGTCTTGTTTCTATTTTTAAGGGGAACTACTGTCCTAGTTTTTCCCCATTCAATATGATGTTGGCTGTGGGCCTATTGTATAATGCCTTTATGGTGTTGAAATACATTCTTTCTATTCCAATTCTCTGTAGTGTTTTTAGCATGAGTCTTAAAAGTCCTAAACTGTCAGGTGGCTGGAATTATAAGATTCAGTCTAAATTATAATGTATCCACTATCATTCTCTAGTTCCTTACTCTGTCCTATGATTACTTAATAGACCTTGTCAATAACTAAGGTAACTATCGCTTTATCATCTAATTATCCCATTCTCTTGAATAGAATATGATTTCTCTAAAAGTAAAATCTTTTATTTCATTAGCATGTCTTCAAATATTTAGACAGAATAACATTGAGAAGAGCTTGTTGAGTTAGGGAGTTAACGATTAAACTGAATAGATGGCATCTACAAATACTATCAAAGAATTGCCTCAATTTTGACTTTTCATGGCTGTATTTGCTTGTCCCATTTATAAGATAATCAACACCATTTTTAAAAATACCACTTCTGGATATTTACCCAAAAGAATGGAAATCAAACTATCAGACCAATGCATGTGTATCTATGTTTACAGCTGCACAATTTACAATTGCCAAACTATGGAACCAGCCAAGATGTCCAACAACAGATGAATGGATCACAAAACTATGGGATATGTACACAATGGAATTTTACTCAGCCATAGAGAAGAACAAAATCTTGTTATTTGCAGGGAAAATGGATGGAATTGGAAAACATTATGTTAAATGAGATTAGTCAGTCACAAAAAGTAAAAAATAGTATGCTCTCCCTAATATGTGGAAGCTAGGGAGAAAAAGGGACATAAGAGTAACTCCAGAAGAAGAAGGAGAAACCTTAGTTGAGCAAAAATTTTGGCTTAACAGAAGGTGATTGAGGGAAGGGGGGCACCCTAATGCACATGATATACTTTCATGAACATATCAAAGTCAATCACTAAACTGAACTTTAGAAGGAGGGAGGGTGAGAGAGTGGGGTGGGAATTAGGTAAGGGTTAAATGAGAAATGTGTGCATGTATGCCTTTTTCAGCTTGTACCTAACAAAGATGTATGATTACAATGCACCAATTAAAAAATAAAATAAAAAAGAAATTTAAAAAGCTTCTTGTAACAAAAATATTAATTGAAATCTTTCACATAAACAACTGTTCTCAAATGTTTCAAATAGATAGATGATATATTCTAAAATGAAAATGCAGTAGCATATGAACAAAGCATAATCCCTCCAATTATTACAGAATTTTTTGTAAAGATATACCTCATGAATTACATTTACTTTTGTATTATTCTGAGGAAGGCTTTACAAGCCACATTAAAGATAAAAATAAGAGCCTTTTTTGTAAAATTAAATCATTTTGTATTTAATTTTTTACCATCCTGATTCATCACACAAAATAACTGGGTTTCTTAGAAGTGAAAAACTTAACTGTCGATATTATTAAGCAGATTCAGAGCTTGAAACTTGTTTTCTAATCTGAAAATATTATTGAAAAAACTGAAATTTGAAATTTTATAATAGTGCTGATCTTCATTATTTCAAATTTCAGAATGATTATAATGGTGCCAAGAGAAAAAATAATTTTACTTTTATCATGCAAATCCCATGATAAAAAGCAAGTATGTGAAATTAGTTGATTATAATTTATCTGGGAAATTTTCAATTTTGTATAATAATTTTAAAATGAAACAAAACAAAACAAGAAGATAACTGGTTTCCATGGACACAGAGAAAATAACAAAGAATTGCCAGTCAGTGCTGGTGAAACTATCTCAATGACTCAAAACATGCATACTGTTTTGCAGCTACTCCTTTGCTTAGAATATTAACTTATGTTTTGTTCAGAGGAGATAGTTCAATAATTTAACTTCTTTCAATTTATTTAGCTTTAGACATCTTAGATGGATAGGATCAGAAACTTGAAAAAATAACTACTATTAGGTAGTAGTGCAACCTGTCTGCCTGATTTAAATATAAAATGCGTGTATCAAAAATTTCTTCTTAAGAATGCTTTTAAATGAATGGAGGATGTCAATATCTCACCAAGCCATTTATGTAGCAACTTAATTTTGTTATTTATTTTATTCAAAAATAATTCAACTACTCCTAGTAGCCATAGATAAGTATCATCTTTAAGGAAAAATATGAATATATTACTATTATAAAATCGGTTGCTTTATTAGGGTGATAATAAAGAATTTATACTTTCTCTAAGCAAGATTCAGTTCAAGATCTTCTGAGGTAGCCAAAATTTCCTTAACATACATCATTCCAAAAATCTTTATTGACTCCTGTGCTTGTGTTAGGCAATATCGGTCCAAAAGTGAGCAAATGGAAGAGAATCTTTGTGCCTGTGAATCTTATAGTACAATGAGAAAATACAAAAGTATACAAATATAATCCAGGTAGTGGCTCACATTGTAGGATTCTGTGTGCAGTGCCATTAAGTCAGAAATAGACTGGATTCAGCCCAATTAGTTGATTTGGAATACAGTACTAGAAGGTGTCTGGGAAATGGGGAAACCAAGATACAGATATTTTTCAACTTACTACAAGGTTATTTCCCAAAATACCCATTGAAAACATCATATGTCAAAAGTGCATTTAATATTCCTACTTATCATACATTGCAACTTAGCAACACAGTACAAAGAATATCAGTTGTCTACCATCCTGCCTAGCCATCATGAGAAAGTATCATACTGCATATTGAAGCTCAGGAGATGAACAAAACATGAAGGACAATCTACTGAAGGCATATGTTTTTGCAACCATCATAAAGCTGAAAACTCATGAGTTCAGCCATCAGAAATTGTGAACTTTGTATATAAATCATGTACTTTTTAGGCTTCAAAACCAAATACACATGGGTTTAATTCCAAGTTCAACCAGTTGAGGGGCAATACTGTGGTGGTGGTGGTAGAAGCATCTCACACCTGTCTGCATTAACGTTCCAGTTCTGGAGTTTCTTAACCAAGTTAAATAATCTTTCACCATCTCAATTTCCTCATGGGGAAAATGAAGCACATAATAATTGTAATGCAATTAATTTTATGATTATTGAATGAAATAAGATCTGCAAAGTACATGGAATTGTGCCTGACAAACAAAAAGTAGTTCTTATTATTACTGCTATAATCTGTCTACTTACATGCTTATTTTTCCTATCAAAAAATAGCATGGCACTTGCTGATCCATCTTTCCCTACTCCTGCCTTAACCCTTTTATTCCAGTTTCTGATAACCTCTACTCTGTTCTCAACCTTTATTATTTTATGAGATCAACTTTTTTTTTTGTGGTACTAGGGATTGAACCCAAGGCATTCCACCTCCAAGCTATACCCTCAGCCCTAATTTTTATTCTTTATTTTGAAACAGGGTCTCACTAAGTTGCAGAGGGTCTCACTAAGTAGGTGAGGTTGGCTGCGAACCCAGATCTTCCTGTTTCAGCCTCCCAAGTACTGGGATTACAAGTGTTCGCCACCACACCCAGCTTATGAGATCCACTTTTTGAGATTCCACTTATGAGTGAGATATTATGATGCTTTTCTTTCTGTACCTAAATTATTTCAACTATAATTGCTTCAAAGTTCATAAATGTCACAAATGACAGGATGTCATATTATCATATGGCTGAATAGTAACCCATTGTTTTTATATACAGTATTTTTTTCTTTATCCATCCATATGTTGATGGGCATTTATGTTTATCCCATATCTTAGCTATCATAAGTAATGTTGCAATGAACATCAAACAAAAATGTTTCTGTACAGAAAAGGAAATAGTCAAGAAAGCAAGTCAATAAATAATAATAATAATAATAATAATAATAATAATAATAATAATACTAACTCAAATAAAAATTGACCAAAGATCTGAATAGACATTTCTCAAAAGGAGATATACAAATTGCCGACAATATATGAAAACACTTAATATTATGAATCATTATGGAAATGCAAATTAAATCCAAAATGAGGTTCCACCTCAGCCCAGTGAGAAAGACTATCATCAAAACAATAAAAAACAAAAAATGTTGGTGAGGAAATGGAGAAAGAAAAACCTTTGTGTACTCTTGGTAGGAATGTAAATTAGCTCAGCAATTATGAAGAATACTATGCGTATTTCTTTAAAATCTAAGAATACAACTACTATATGATCAGGCAATTTTACTATTGCATATATAATCAAAGAAAATGAAAATAACATGCCCAAAATGCATGAATCTTTAAATAAGAAACAGCAAATATATTTGTGTCTTTATTTAAAAGATAACATCTAAATTCAAATATCCTCCTCTCCTGTGGATGAAATTACCCACCATCAACTTGCTTTTATAATTTGTTTGTTGGTGTCTAATACTAGAGATTTTTCCCCAAATTCCAACTTTACAGACTACAGTGTATAGTAATTTGTAATATAATTATGTACAAATGAGGGAATATTTTCATTTTAAGTTTATATCTCAGTGGAATAATTGGCAGAATATTACCAAAACTTTAAGTAAAGGCAATGTTTAATTACAAATATAACCACTCAGTAGCTCTGTCAAAATGTAGAATTTTAGAGGGCCACTGAACAAGAACACTCAAGAGAATCATCTTTCACTTAAAACTCAGGCCTATGCTCTTGAATACTAATTAAATCATGACTGTTTCATTTTAAAAGTACAGACATACTACTTGCCCTAAGGATATATTTTATTATCATGAGGAATATGAAATGTTATTCTGCTTCAGGAGATAAAATCAATTTAATTTGGATCTCCCTGGAAACTAGAGCATCAGTATAGGTAGTCATCTGTAACATCGTGACTACTGTCTTTTAGTAAACGGCTTTATACTGTCATTAATAAATGTGACATTTTTGTAAGCTGGGCCTATTACAAAGGTTATGGGACTGTATCTCACCGATATTTCTAGGAAAAATCCAGTTGCAGGTGTGTTAAGTAATTTTTTTCAGTAGATTTCTCTTTAAATCACACAGTTATAAAGTGGCCAAAAGTAAAGAGGAGAAGGTATTCTGCAAACTACTAGGTAGAGACTATTCAGCATTTATGTTTTATTTTTCTAAGAAAGTCATTCTGAGATTTAACAATTTTTATTATGACCTCCTGAGCCTTCTAGATCAGTTTCACAGTCCATGTAGGCTTTAACCAATCATAGCATGTTGCCTAATGGTGTTAATGGAAATTCAGTTCTTCTTCTAATTAAACACAGACGTAGATCTAAAATGTAAGAAAAAGAGAAAAGCCATATTCCCTTGCCAAACTCATAATTTCTCTTTTTTGCACACTACATGGTCGTTGACAGTACTCGGGAGCCTAACACAGATGCACATTAATTACCCATTCTCTAATTACTAGGGTACCATTATAACGGCTCAACCATTCATTACACATTCTTCTCAACTTCGCAACGCCCCAGAGACATATGTATGAAGCACCACTTGGCAACATTAATTGAACCCTATTAACTCATAAAATTTATGAAAAGTACAGCTATTAATAAAAAGAATCCTCTTTCATTTAGTCTACAATAGCCACAATGTACAAATGATCATTTTCCTTATGCTGTATATTGGATATTGGACAATGCAGCTGCTCACAGATTGTTAATTATCAGGAATACATCAACAGGATAAGACTAAAATCCTAGTGTTAAATTAGCCAGTGTAATTTTCCATTCTGGAAGTTATACACAGTGGTAGTTAGCTGTATAAGCAAATCTAAATAGGATGCTTACCCAGGAAGTTATTTTTTTAATCAAGAAGTAAAAGAAAAAAAAAAAACCCTAGAAATAAAACTATTTAATTTCAGATATGCAGATCACTGTACTCCCAATTTCTACACTATAACATAATTCATTTTTAAATAATATTTGCTGGAAATGTTTTATTAATAGTATATTTTATATTTCAAACAGTATAGTTTTTGTCAGGTCTATTTTTTCTATTCATGTCTAGTAATAGTTTGAGAAATTTGTTGCTGAATATGATCCAAACCCATAGCATGGACTCACAGTGATAGTTTGGGTGAGCAAGTCGTTCTTAATTTATCTCCTGGTAATCCATACATGAATCTCATTCCTATTGATCCATTTGCTATTCTGTCTCCATGCCACTTCAATATCCAAAAAGATGTGAACCTTCAAAGAGATTCATCTCAATTGTTTTTACAATATTTAAACTTTTTTGCTTCTAAAACTTTCCTAGTTTTCTTTTTTTTTTTTTTTGCGGTACTGGGGGTTGAACTCAGGGGCATTCTACCCCCAAGCTATACCCCCAGCCCTATTTTTTATTCTTTATTTTGAAACCGAGTCTCACTAAGTCGCAGAGTGCCTCACTATGTAGCTGAGGCTGGCCGCGAACCCGGATCCTCCGGTCTCAGCCTCCCGAATGCTGGGATTACAAGCGTGC
>PVLC010006514.1:33247-52415 GCA_004027655.1 Graphiurus murinus | reverse complement strand
CTAGTTTTCTTTTACAAACATTAAAACAGTCTTCTGTGCTGTCAGTGTACCTAATGTTGGCTTAATTGTTTGACTAGTCCACTGCAAATATAAAAGTAAATCAGATAATATGCAAAATTATATAAGATCTCAAAGACTAGTGGAGAAGACAGAATAGTAAACAATTAAAGGCACAGGGCAAAAATTGATATCTTGACATATTGAGTCTTCCTAGCACAAACATGAAATACCTTTCCATTTATTTTATTGTCATTTATTGTCTTTCATCTGAGTTTTGTAGTGTTCCTTATGGAGTTAGTGTATACATTTCATTAAATGTATACCTAAGTGCTTCATTTTTGGGATGCTTCTTAATAAACTTAATGGTAAATATTTAGTGCTTTCACTTTTCCGATTGAAAGAATTTCTTTAGATGGCCTAGAAATAGGTTAAATCCTATCTATATTTTTCATTTCTTACAGAAGCATTACTAAACTTATTATAAGACTACATATATTCCTATTATAGCTTTGAAGAGCAGTAACTACTTTCCCAAGGCATTTACCAAAGTTGTAGCTGTTAGGTGTGTATATATGTATATGCTTATATTTGTAGTTGGCAGGAGATTAGTTCTAAAAACAGAAAAAGACAGGGATGTCTAAATCTTATTAAAAAGTAAGAAACTAGCCGGGCGTGGTGGCGCACGCTTGTAATCCCAGCATTCGGGAGGCTGAGACCGGAGGATCCGATCCGGGTTCGCGGCCAGCCTCAGCTACCTACTGAGGCACTTCGCAACTTAGTGAGACTCGGTTTCAAAATAAAGAATAAAAAATAGGGCTGGGGGTATAGCTCAAGGTAGAACGCCCCTGAGTTCAATCCCCAGTACTGCAAAAAAAAAAAAAAAAAAAAAAAGTAAGAACCTAGAGAAAAGATGGGTTTAAATTTAGCTTAGTGAATTAAATACATTAGATATGTAATATTTATTATATGTAGTGATTTAATATATTAATATATATTTATAGATCAAGACATAAATACAAGTATTTGCATATTGAACATTTTCTATGAGCCAGACATTTTAGAAGTTTAAAAGTATTTGTGATAAATTAGTACATTTACTAAAAAAGAGAAAAAAAGCAAAAATTCAAAATGAGAGTACAGAATGTCAAGATGGGATAGAGATTGAGAAAGCAAATGAGAAAAGAATATAGAGAGCTATTTGGAACAAAATTATAATAGTTTATATTAAATAATGCTATTTGCTAATATAAAGATGAGTATAAGAATATATATACATATATATGTATATATGCTGTATTTATATATGCTATATATAAAATGTATACTTTCAATTGTAGAATGATTCCCAGACTCATTTTTTTTTTTTAGTTTGACTTCCTTTACCATCACTTTTTTTTTTTTTCAGGACTGGGGATTGAACTCAGGGGCATTCTACCTCCGAACTATAACTCCAGCCCTATTTTTTATTCTTTATTTTGAGACAGAGTCTCACTAAGTTGTGGAGTGCCTCACTAGACAGCTGAAACTGGTATCGAACCTGGATCCTCCAGTCTCAGCCTCCCAAATGCTGGGATTACAAGCATGAGCCACCACACCTGGCTTACCATCACATTTTTGAACACTCATATGACATTTTCTAATGTCTGACATTAATCTTAAGAGTACATACTTTAGATGATTGTAAATTCAGATTGATTCTAATCCAGCAAAATTTTTTATTTAAAATAAATCTTCAATAATTCAATAAATCAGAAGGGAAAAGAAGAGAGTATGTAGAAGAAAAGAAGCAATGATAATTATATTAAAATATTGTTTCACTGTAGCCAAATTGTGTCTTAATAAAACTTTATTCTTTAAAAGAATATCTAAATATATTAATATTTTTGTATTTTTCAATATAAGGACATGTATTGTAAGATGAATATGTACATTTTTTACTGATTTCTTATGTGTAAAATATGAAATATGGTTCTGTTTGAGAAGACAATATGTTTCCCATGAAAAGCACTTAACTCCAAAATAAATTGGGAAATTTTATAATTGATAGTATCAATTATAAAATTCTAGAAGGTTAAATAAAGAGCACAACGATTTTCTTGATAGAGATTGAAAATACACATTTCCTTTTCTTGAAATGGAGTATGGATTCCTTCATACTCTTTCACAGGGAAATATCTCTACAGTATTCTTTAATCATCTACATTTTCAAGGCACTTTATATTATTTTTCTTCAGTTTCGAAAAGTATTTCTAAGTTTATTAACAACTCGTTAAAAGACTCATTTGCATGCAATTAGCTTCTTCATAAAATGATTTCTCTTTCTGAAATTATGCACCAGCACATTACAGAACAATCAAATTATCAGCCTCTTTTCCAAGGATCAATTCAACACTCAAAAATTATGATGAGTGAGGTTCTCCATCATTAAAACTGCATACAAATTCTTTGGAGCTGTCAAAGCAACATCAATGGTTGTTATTTAATGTGTTTATGACTATCAGGAATTAATAGCATTTTGTCACAAGATAGAATTTTCTAGGAAGTTAATATTTCCATGAAAGAAATAAGTGGCTGATAGCCTAAAAAACCCAAAAGAGCAATTAGTTACTATTTGAAGCTGTTGCTTCCTGATAGTATTCAGTTTACCACCTTTCTGATTTATATGTACATGCTACATAAGTTCTAATTGAAATCTGATATATTTAAAATCAATGGATTCTTACCATATAGTGAAAATACTAAGTTGTGTATGGAAAAGTTAATGTAAAGGGAGTAGTTCAGATGATTTCCCACAATGATTACATATGTTGGTAGACAGTTCTTTCATTAAAAGACATATTTTATTTTTTACCTGAAGATAAGTGTTTAGCTATTAAATGTTTTCTATTTACTTATATTAATGAATATTAAACAAGAAATAAAATACATTTCTATTAAAAATATAAAGAACAAACAAGGCACACATATAATAGTAGAGATTATTTTTCTATAGAAATCAACATAAATTCTACATATATTCTAGACCAGGAGTAGAAAGAATGGATAGGGTGGCTATAACTCTTCTGATGTTTTATCAATGTTCCCTAAACATTAATATGTTAGCTGAGAGTCTTATCAAAATGCAGATTTTAATTCAGTTAGGCAAATGTGTGTCTTGGGTTTCTGCATTTCTAACATGTTAGTAGCTGATACTTGCTTATAGACCCAAAGTCGTTTTGAGTAACAAGATGGTTACAGCACACTAGTTTCCAGAAAGAAATATTTTTTTTTGTTTTTGTAGTGACTTCTTTTCCAAGGATATTTTTGAAATCCACCAGACTTATTTTATGTGCCTTCTATTTACTAGTAACATTAGATGCATATGAATCTTATGATCAGTTAGCATCAATTTCCTATCCACTTCTTAAGAAAGTCTGATATCTTAACTCATGCAAAGATAGTGAATAGGAATGCCTGATACTGGCATTTTCAAATCTATACCTTTAAAAAACCCAAAATGTTTACAATGGTCACCAATGTTTGAGATATTAAGTAGTGTTGATTATATAGGCTATAACTATGGATCCTTGCATGCCTGGGGAAAGACAAATAAACCTCCTATTTTTCTGACTAACTTATCCTCATTCATTTTAGTGTTGAATTCACTGACATTTTCTTCCAGATTAGAATCTGTAAACACAAAGAAAACATTTCATTATATTACATATCGCCCAACTTCTGCAAAGCACAAACACACACAAATAGATTTGGTTGAAAACTAAACTTCCTAAGCTGCTGTAAATTTCTTTATATTTTGGTAGGACAAGTTGGTAGCCTATATTAGTAAGCTTCATATCATTGTAATGAGATACTTGACATAGATTGCTTAGGAAATAAAAAGATCTTTATTTTCCCTTACCATTTCTGAGATTCAAGTCTAAGACCTGAGGGCCTCATTTGTTTGGGCCTCTGGTAGGGATTGCACATGTATGAGTGAGTATTCGCATCATGACCCTGGAAACAGAGGAAGAGGATGAAACCAAGATCCCACATCCCTATTGAGGGCATGCCCCAGTGACCTAGCAACTTCTCACTAGTTCCAATATCTTGAAGGACTACTTTCTAATAGCACCACCCTTGGGATCAAGTCTTTAACTAATGAAATTTTGTATTACATTAACCATATACAAACCATAGCAAGGGCTCCATATGTTATTTGTGTATGTGTGTATTCATGCATATATGTATCTTTGCAAATTATATTACAGGCAAAATTTTTATAATACTAGCATATGAAGTGAGTAATCAATTAAAAAGAAAGCAACAAGATAGAAGAACAAACAAATTTGAATATTTTACAGCAATATAAGTTAATTTTTGTCTTTCTTTTATACTTATGAAAAATTCATGAGAATAAAAAGTAACTTAAGATGAAACAGGGAATTACATTTTCAGTTTAATTTTATAAGTTAAAATTGGTAATAATCAAAAACTTTACCAGGTACAGTGGCACCCTCCTGTAATACCAGCTACTTGGGAGGCAAAGGAAAGAGGATTACAAGTTCAAGGCCAGCTTGGGCAACTTAATTAACCTTGTCTTAAAATAAAATAAAAAAGGTCTGGGGTATAGCTCAGTGGTGGGGTTTTTGCCTAGTAGGCATAAGGCCTTGAGTTCAATCCACAGTACTGCAAAAATAAAATGCAAAATACATTCAATTTTTGATACTGTGAAGATTCATTCATTCTCTGACTAGGGACAGTGCACACTGGCACTGTCTCTGTAGACAGAGACAGCAATGCCAAGCACAGGTATTTATAAACAAACTTTGACTCTATAATTCTTTTCTAGGATTCAATTTCAAATGTAAACCAAAACAAATATAAACAAATAGATTTAAGTAAAATATTGTTAAGCTGTTTTTAATTGCAGATGACTAAAAAGAGTTGAAGTAATGCCAAACTGTATATTGTTTTAATAAACTATCCTATACCCAAACAATGAAATACTAATAGTAGTTATAATAATACATAGACTTCCAAAATATTTTTTCATAAATTTTCTTATGTCATTTTACATACTAGAAACTAATACAAATTAATATAATAGTTATATCCAAAATGTATATGTCATAATTTCTTTGCTACAATACTTCTATTGAATAACAAATCATATACCAGAAGGCTTAGGGGGAAAACATAGACTTTGAGCAGAATACTGACCAAATTATAGTATTTGAGAAAGTGAGTTAAGGAGTTAAGGCCATAAAGTTGAAATGTGCAAGACTTTCTGAGAACAGAGAAAGCTGAGTAATGTTCAAATGATCATTTCACCGTAAGGCATGGGAAGTTCAGGATAGCAAACACATTAAATTATAAAAAAATGAAATGACCAGTCTCAAAATTAAATTGTATTGGATACAAAGCATATTCAATTACCTTTGTTGTAAACACTTTAAAATCTTTCACTGGATTTTACTAGCAATATTTATCAGCAAATTAGGTTTGTGGGGAAGTAATGTTGATGGAAACTCACAGGCTACTCTAGTCATGACTGACCAGGGCTTAACATAATTGTTTCTTTACATAGGGCTATCTTTTTAACTATTTTATTTGCTGAGGGAAGTTAACGAAATCAATAAGAATGCTGCCAAAGTCTATAAATCACGTATTCAGAATGGAAAGAAGGAGGTTAGAAGAATGGGATTAGAGCTTCTTCAACTGTGCAGCATGAAAAGATACAAAACAAGTCAGACTTCTATTACCTATTTGGATATTAAGAGTCTAAATTTCACATCCTAGCATAAAAGTTCCTAGAAAATATGTTCTACCAAATTGATAGCACTTTATCTAGACATTCTCACATATTATGCTCCTGTTCATTCATTTTGTACCACTTATTATAGTGTACATGATTTGGGTGTTTGTTTACTTCCTTATTATCTAATCAATCAATTCTGTGAGGTAAGGGGCCATGTTTATTTCATCCAGGATGAAAAAGACAAGCCTAAGGACAGGACTCACCATGTTACAAGCTCAGTAAGCATTTCTGGAATGAAGTCTTTAAGAGAATGTGTACTAGTATAATATGCATATGTGAACAAAATCCAGTGGTATTAAAATGTGGTATGTAATTTAATATCCATTAGAGAATATGTTTCAACTGAACAAAATGTAAATTTAGAATGAATCATCTGTCTGAATTATCTATATTAATTTCTAGGAATAAATTTTGTGCATTTCTAGAAAATTTATAAAAAGAAATTTAGTCATTTTCAATCTATATGGAAAAAAGATTTCCAGTATGGCAGATGCTGAAGTCAACAAATCTTCTTTCCATAAAACAACTATAAAAGTAGATGAATTGTTACAAATAACTATAACTCTCAATTTTAGCCAAATAATCATGAAAGGTCATTGAGATTCAAGTAAGGACAGAATAGCTTACTTGTTTTGAAAAGAAAGCGAAAAACCAAAACCCCATTATTAGTAGAAGTAGTAAAATCAGCACCATATGAACATAAAAGTCTATCATCTCTGCTAACTTGAATTTGTGGTCTAGTTGAGCAAACCAATGCTTTAGTAGACTAAATAGAAGTTTATCAGGGAGATTCCAAGGATAAAATTGACATAAAAGCTAACTCCATTCAAGTGACTTCTTCTCCTATCTTCAGTTGAAACAGAAGTTCCAATCTAACCACACATCCTGACTAAGTGAAACACTGCACAAATGGGCAGAAAAGATGCAGGGTGATCTCATGGACACTAAACACAGGGAAGACTTAAAAACTTTTGAATATTAAATGTCTTTTCTAACCAATACAAAAGACTAAAAATCTTACTGGTCCAAAGTATGTGAACAAAACTCTAGTCAATTATTTGCTCACAATTAAATTATGTCACACAAAGGTATCTTCAAACAAGTCAGACCAAAAATAATAAATAAACAAGTAGAATAGGGGCAATGCATAGGGGGAATTGATATATTCTGTAGACTTGTTTCTGTAAAGTTATTTCATAAACAACAAAAACTCTTGGAGGAAAATAATTAGAAGCCAGAGTTACAACATAATACTACCTAGGATATCTAATTTTAAACAAGTATTATCAGACATACTAAAAGCCATGAAAGTGTGGTGTTATGCAGAACAAATAACATACTATATTGCAAAATCGTGATAGTAAATGGGTTTTACATAGTTACATTACCATTATGAATATTATGCATTTTATTTTTTACAAATACTACAATTTTATATGACTAGCACTGCAATGTATTTGTTTATGCTAACAGCATGCAAACACAAGAGTAATGTTTTGTACTATGAATTTATCACTAGGTTATAGGAATATTTCACCTCCATTATGATCTTATAGGACCACTGTCATATATGTGGTCTGTCATTGACTGAAATATTTATTTCCATGTAGTACATGACTGTATATTAAATGTATTTGAATAAAAGCAAAAGTGTCTCAACTATGCAACTGAAACCTAAACAGATAAATCTTGTAATAGAGTGTTTCCATATTTACCTTTTCAGATATTAGACATCTTTTGTAAAAATATTTTTTTAAATGTTCTTCATAGAAAAATATTTATAGCCGGGCGTGATAGTGCACGCTTGTAATCCCAGCATTTGAGAGGCTGAGGCCAGAGGATCTGGGTTTGCGGCCAGCCTCAGGTACCTAGTGAGGCACTCCTCAACTTAGTGAGACTCTGTTTCAAAATAAAAAATAAAAAAAATAGGACTAGGAGTGTAGCTTGGAGGTAGAATGCCCTTCGGTTCAATCCCCAGTAACGCAAAAAAAAAAAAAAAAAAAAAAAAAAAGGAATAAAAATATTTATAAAAATGTTATCATTGTGGAACTTAGGATAATACTGTATTTTCCATTTTATGTGTAGATGATTTAGCTGGTCTATTAAAGTGGGCCTTTTATTATTTATTTATTTATTTATTTATTTATTTGCAGTACTGGGGATGGAACCCATGGGCATTCTACTTCTGAGCTACACCCCCAACCCTAATTTTTATTCTTTATTTTGAAACAAGGTCTCACTAAGTTTGTCGAGGGCCTCACTAGGTAGCTGAGGCTGGCCGTGAACCTGTGATTCTCCTATCTCAGCCTCCCAAGTACTGGAATTACAAGGGTAGGCCACCATGCTCAGCTTTGAAGTGGGTCTTTATTCATATAATAATAATTGGCTGTGTACTGGATTCCAGTTCCTTGGCAGGATTTTGTGAATACAACAATAAGTGCGGGGCATGTATGAGTGAGTCTGTCACAAAAGGGAACACAGAAAGTTTAGGAAATAAAGGAAATAACTGTGGATTTACTTGTTTTCTCTCATGTTTATTTATTCAATGACTTACTTATATCAGTTTGAACAAAGGTATTTATTTTATACTTTGCACTACTATACAATGCTACTTCATTTATTTTGTTTAAATTTTTCCAACTTTAGCCATCAAGAGCTATTTTGATTGTCTCTTATATCCCTTTTGCAAATACCATCATTGTGGGTTTTTGTAGGTATGGGTGTCCTTTGTAATAAACTGTAGGACATCATATTAAATTAAATAAACCAGGTATAGAAAGGTAAATATCACATAATCTCACTTATATGTGGAATATAAAAAAGTTGAACCCATATAAACAAATAATAAAATGGCGGTTACCAGAGGCTGGGATTATGGATGGGAAGATTGGAGATACATCAAGTTTCTATTAAACAGAAGGAATAAATTCAAGAGATCTATTTTATATCATGTGACCACATTTGCTGCCAGTCTATCATGTATGAAAATTGAGAAAGCAGTAGGTTTTGTGTTCTCACTGTAAATAATTATATGTTGAGTAATTCATATGTTAAATAGCTTGATTAAACTATCTCAAAATTCAGATATCTATCAAAACATGTTATATACTATAAATGTAAATTTTTTTACTTATCAATATACTTTTTTTTTTTTTTTGCGGTACTGGGGATTGAACTCAGGGTCGTTCTACCTCCGAGCTATACCCCCAGCCCCATTTTTTATTCTTTATTTTGAAACCGAGTCTCACTAAGTTGCGAGTGCCTCACTAGGTAGCTGAGGCTGGCTGCGAACCCGGATCCTCCGGTCTCAGCCTCCCGAATGCTGGGATTACAAGCGTGCGCCACCACGCCCGGCTATCAATATACTTTTTTAGAAAAATTAGAGATATTAGTCTAAGAAAGGTCCTTTGAGTTTATATTGATTTGTAGGTCTTAAGTATTAATATGTAAGGTTTCATTAATGTTTAATAGAATTGAGTTTTGTATAATTTCCCCCTTTCCTTTACTTCTCAACTTAACTTTCCTGCATTATTTTTATATAGTATTAATTTGTACATTTTGTATATGTATAGCTCTAGGAATCATTAGGTTAATTAAATTACTAATCATTTTAATTTAAACACTTTACCAATTTACTAACTAATTTTAATGATCGAATGTACAATTAAACTTTAGCTAATTTAAAAGCATGCCTTTACATATAAATATGTTTTAAGTATATTTCTTAACTTACTCTAATTTAAAGTTTATATCTTAATACCCAACATAAAGCATGAGAAATTAATGTAGTTAAATTTCCTCTTTTTATCTTCTTTATTTAACTTTCAAAATTGCTCTATCAGTTATCATCTTCAACTTACAGCATTTGCATTTTTTTCAGTAACTGTGGTTTCCACAGTAGATTTAATATTATTCATAAAATCAAACCAATTCAATACATAGTAGTAGTCCTATTACTATAGTATTTCTATTCAGTTATTTTGGTTGAAGTTTATTCTCTAGAAATATACTTCAGAAAGATTTCCTGAGATATACCCTTATGTTCTTCAAAATTTAGACATGTCTGTATCTTTCTTTCATCCCTTAAGAATAATTGATCAGGGTACAATATTCTTGGACCACACTTTTTTTTTTTCCTCAGGAGTTTCAGGGATGCTGCCATGTTGCATTCAGTTCTTCTTGGGTGAATCCCAAGGACAACCTGAGTTTTGCAAATATTAAGATGGAATGATGCGTCACTTTGCTTGTCATAGTTCTGGTCATGGTTTTTCTCCCATGAAATTGGCAACAGTATTTTGTTTCATGCTCAAAATGATATGATGTGGACAATTTACTCTATGATTATGTTATTTATAGGAAACTTGATTTTTCCCCTTGGATCTTTAAGGGATTCTTTCCTTAATTTTGAAATAAATTATCTAGCAAGCTTGATGACCTTTGTGTATTATTTGTATTATGGCACAAAGAGTTTTTTAATTCTATAGATTCCTATTTTATTTCCATTTTTAAAATTATTTTGAGACACTAACTATGCTAAATTGAATTTTATTTATGTGTCATAAAATGCATCAGGTTCTCACTCATATTAATGAAGTATATATTTAGTACCATCCTTTTGTTTGATTTTCCCATTCTAATACTTCACAGATCTTTGTATTAGCTATTTCTAATTGTCTGTATACTACTTATAATATTGTTCTTCTCTCTAAAATAACTATATTTTTCTCTCCTACTTCTTTACTGTGTTCCATTGGATCATTTTTGTACTGTTTGATAATCTTATTAAAACTATTATGTCTGATTTAAATTATGTAGCTCAGTTATTGTCTTGCCTTTGTGGCAATATTCAACAAGTGATTTTATTCAGTTCAGTGTTAGCAATAGCCACCTTTTAAAAAAAAATTATTGGTGCATTACAATCATATATCTTTGTTAGATACAAGCCGGTAGACGCATACATACACACATCTCTCATCCAACCTTTCCCCAATTCCTGCCTCACTCCCTCCCCCACCTCTTTCTCATGTTCAGTGTAGTGATTGACTTTGATATGCTTGTGAAAGTACATCATGTGCATTAGGGTGTCTTTCTCCCCCCTCTTATCACTTTCGGTAAACTCACCATTTTGCTTATCTAAGGTTTCTCTTTTTTTGTCTAGAGTCCCTCTTATGATCCACTTTCTCTGTAGCTTCCCAATATTAGGGAGAGGATACATTTTTTTTTTACTTTTTGTAACTGACTAATATCACTTAAAATAATGTTTTCCAGTTCCATTCATTTCCTTGCAAATGACATGATTTTGTTCTTCTTTATGTCTGAGTAAAATTCCATTGTGTACATGTCCCATAGTTTTGTAATCCATTTATCTGTTGATGGACATCTTGGCTGGTTCCATGGTTTGGCAATTGTGAATTGTGTGGCTATAAACATAGATACGCATGCATCAGTCTGATAGTTTGCTTTCCAATTCTTTTGGGTAAATATCCAGAACTGGTATTGCTGGATATGATGGTAGGTTCATTCCCATTCATCTGAGGATCCTCCATACTGTTTTTCAAAGTGGTTGCACTAATCTGTAACCCCACCAATAATGTTCCCACTTCTTCACACCCTCACCAGCATTTGTTGTTGTTTGTGTTTTTAATGATTGCCATTCTAATTGGTATCAGGTGAAATCTCAGGGTAGTTTTGATTTGCATCTCTCTGATTGCTAATCATGTTAAACATTTATTCATACACTTGTTGACCATTTGTATTTCTTCTTTTGTGAAGTGTCTATTTCCATCATTTACCTGTTTTCTTATTGGATTATTTGTTTTCTTAGCTATGAGTTTCTTGAGTTCTCTGCACATTCTAGATATTAGTCTTCTATCGGAGGAGGAGTTGGCAAATTTTTTTTTTACCCATTCTATGGGCTCTCTGTTGAGGTCCTCTATAGTTTCTTTTGCTGCACAGAAGCTCTTTAGCTTAATGCAATCCCATGTATTGATCTTCCTTTGAGATGCTTGTGCCTTTGGAGTCCTATCGAGAAAGATTTTACCTGTGCCTGTGTTGAAGTGTTGTCCCTATGCTCTCTTCAATAGCTGCAAGATCTCTGGATTGACTTCTATGTCTTTGATCCATTTTGAATTGACTCTTGTGCATGGTGAGAAAGTCGTGTTTATTTCCATTTTTCTACATATGGTTAACCAGTTTTGACAACACCATTTGTTGAAGAGGCTATCTTTTTTCCAGTGTGTGTTTTTGGCTCCTTGGTCAAAAATCAATTGATTGTAAGTGTGTGAGTTAGTTTCTGAGTCTTCTCATAAGCTCCATTGGTCTTGGTCTGTTTTTGTGACAATACTATGCTGTTTTTATTATTGTCCTACGTAGTATTGTTTGAAATCAGGTATTGTGACACTTCCTGCATGGTTCTTGTTGCTAAGAACTACTTTGGAATAGCTACCATTTTTTAATCTTATCTTTTTATTCTGTGGTGTTTGTGTATATATCTTCTGTTGCCTCATTTATTCTTACTATTTATCTTGAATAAGGTGATTTTTTTCTTGGTATGGTATTTGAAGAATGTATTAGGTGAATGAATAAGACAGTAGAGTGTTCTTACTGAAAAATTATACATGTTCTCATTTAAGTTCCTAAATATATAAAGTTAGTTGTGTGTGTGTGTGTATGTGTGTCTATGTGTATGCATTTTATGTTTGTGTGTGTATATTCTTCAGAAAATGAAGGTCAAATATTTCAGGTTATTAAAATATTATCTCTTTCCATCTCTTGCTTTCTTATTCTTTTTTTTCCCCCAAATCTACCTTATATCACTTATAGGTGGATACATTTTGCAAAGGTTGTATCTTTGTTTCTTCCATTTTCACATATCTCCTACTTCTATTCACTAGAGACAGGATCCAAGAGAGTCCTGGTTCCAGTTTGTCAATGGATTTCCTATGGTTACATCTTTAAAAGATTATTGTCTTTGCTTCCTACTTCTTGTGCCTCCCATGTTGGAGAATTGAGCTCTACTATTCTGATTGAGAACCACAAGAAAAAATGTTGTCTATAGACATTTTCCAAACTCATTTGACCATTGCCTCATTTAGCAACTCCTCTTCACATACTATGTTTTATTGTATCAATGGAGATCATAAGTTATCATTTCTCATCAAACTTACTATATATGGATAACATACAAGAGAGGAGTGGGAGAATGCCGTCTTACCTCTGCCTCCTCCAAATTGAAAGTTGTTCTTACTTACTTTTCATATCCTCTTTATTCATTCACTTTTTACTGTATTTATTTGAATTATATTTGATTTTTTCTTTATTACTTATTTTTTGGCACCAAGGATTAAACCCAGGGGAGTTATTCCTTTAATATACACCCCAGACCTATTTTATACTTTGAAACAGAGTCTCTATAAGTTACCATGTACTGGCTTCAAACCTGGGATCCTCCTATCTTAGCCTCCCAAGTACTAGTATTTCAAGAGTGTTTCACCATGCCTGTCTTTAAGTACTGTTTGTAAGAAAAATTATTTATAGTTGATATTTTAACACTGGGAAATTTCTGTGGAAAATCATAGATGTTGCATTTGATGATTAATTTTATGCCTCCAATTCGTTAGACCACTGTATCCATACTGGATTATATATGAGTCTGAATCTTAATGTGAAGGCATTTTTTTATGAGATTAACCATTCTATCACTATACTTTGAGAAAAACAAACTAACCTCCATAATGTATTTAAGCCTCATTTCACTTAATTCAAGGCCTTAAGGAAATAACACTGACCAAAGAGGAATGCCTGAATTCCTCCTTGTATGTATATCTTTATTTTATACACATTTTTACTCTTTTTGTCTAAATCTGGACTAGTATTGGACTTTTTTTTAGGCTAACCAAATGAGGCAGAAGCAATATTGTGCTGATTTTGAGTATAGGCCTTAAAATACGTTGTATACTTTTACTTTCTCTCTCCCTCTCTTTAGGACTCTGAGGAACTTACCTTGTGAACAAGCCTAGACAGCTGATCTCTGAAGAACAACTCTAGCCTAATTCCTAAACCCTCTCTATTCAAATTCTGTCAGCTGACCACCTAGAAGCAGCACAACTTGGCTGTCCTGCAGCTGACACATGGAGAATAGATAATATCAGCCAAGTTGCATTTAGATGAACCCAGCCCAACTCCCAACCATCATATCTAATATAAATCAATGGCTAATATTTTTACACTTTAAATTTTGAGGTGTTTTTTTACATCATTCGATAATTGCTATAGAAGGGGTATTGTTTAACTTGTCATGCAATTAGTAATGTTTGAATATGTGATTCATAGAAGGTATAATATATACTTACTAGATCTTACACAATGTAAGGCTCTATCAAAAAGAATTTCATATACTAATAATACTGTATTTTGACTTTTAGTCTATTTAGTCTCTCATCGTAATTCTCAGTTTTCTCTTTAAAGAGAGTTGTGAATTTAAAGTGAGAGATTATGAAGTCTCTAGCTTAAGAGGTATTTCTTAACATTCACTTAAAGGAGACTTCCCTGCTTTCTACCAACTTTAGGAAGGATATTTCCTCTTAATTGTAAAACCTGCTACAAAAGCAGTTTTGCTTATTTTTCAGTTAATATTCTTTTCTCATTTAATTGTTTTTATTAATTCAAGTTCATAGCCATTTGACTGAGAAACTAACCACTGATTATTGTATTCACTTGGATTCTGATCCCATACCAAATGAAATAAGATTAAAGTAGATTTTCTTCTGATTAAACACTCTAAAAATTAGTAAGACTACTGCATTCTGAGCAGATCCATTAATTGACTTCAGTTAGAAGTTTTGCCTGGAGGGGTAATGACTGCAACAATTGACCTTGAAGTGATTAATTCACAAAAAGTTATGAAACAAAGGCAAAGAACAAGATAAAGGGAAAAAACAAAGCCTTTATCTCTTTCCTTTTCTATTTACTCTCTGCTATTAACTAAACCAAGAAATGAGGATCTCTCACTTTTGATAAATTAAACTAAATTTTAATAAGTAATATGTATAAAAGATGACTAAAATTCAATTTGATTCACACTTTTTTCAATATACTTGTATGGTTTCATTGCAATTATACATCATAATGTGATTTAGAGTGATAGAAACACAAGCACAGAGCTCTTAATGGGATTCATACGCTTTTAAAAAGTTTGCTAAAGTGGAAAGAACACACATTATGAAAACCAATAAAGACAGATAAAGTTGTAAATTAAGTACATTCAATCAAATGAACTTATATCATCAAATATTTTTGTTCTCTGATTAGTATTCTCTAATTCTTATTAAATATGGTTACTTCTTCGAAGCAAAGCAGATTATATTATAAATGTCTTTCTAAAGGAAAGGTCAATACTGGTTAATCATTTTTTAAAACTTTTTATCATTTGAAAGTGGAAGGATACATGCTCAAGGGAGAAAAGGGACACCTCAAGAGTGAGAGAGATCTTGGGGGGAGGGGCTTTTACAGTTCTTCTTCTATAGAAAACCCCTGTAAGGCAGTGAGTAGGGGTGCCTAGCAGGGAAGGAAGTCTGTTCCCTCAGAATCCTCAGGTTCCTGAGGATTGGTAGGTGGCTGAAATGCTTGGACTTAACTATCAGATCTTCCTTATGGATTGTTTTATTTATCAAACATCTTAGAAACCTCTGATGGGGAAATAAGCCGTTAGTACTAAAGGTGTGAGCCTTTTAGGGATGTTTGCCTAAGGAAAAACAGACCCTGTTCATGGAGTTTTTAGATTTAAAGCTATAGTTCTTATTTTTCTCCCTCTTTGTCTCCTTTCCACTTATTGCTTTTATTTCTCCTATTCTACCTCATTTTTTCCTACTAAGACTTGGATCCTTTAATCTTAAGAATTAGTGAAGGGCAAAATTGCATTTTCTATAACTTTTGGCAAGGGGTTTTGGCCCTGCCAAGCCAAGAATCAGAGGTCTTATTCTAACTGATCTAAAGGAAACAGAGAAAAATTGGCCTGAGCTATAGTGGGTTCTGTACAGTCAGGTCAGAATTTAACATTACTGCAGGACACAGTCTCAAAAACATGAAAATCTATAGATGACTTTTTTCTTCTGTGTGCCTGTATATTCATTGTGCCCACTGTGCTAAGCCTGTCATCAAAGTTGTTGGGCCGATGTTCATAAGCTTAGCTATTTTGGTTCATTGGTCAACAAAGCATTTGCAGAGGACATCTACATGGAAAATGGACATGTTAATTACATTGTGCAATAACCCAGATATCTTGGCACAGTGATTTTTCCCACAACTCTTTACCCTGGACCAAAATGAATCCTTTAAACTGGAAGCAATGTAGACAATGTATTTATAACAGACAATGAAAGAATATATATATAACATCATGAAAAGTTCTTGTGGCACAAAGCCTGAAGCACAACATACAATTCCCTATTATGAGACTACTTATCTTTCTGTTTTTACATACTAGGTAGAGTCATCTGTGAACCAAGCATGTTGTCTTTAATCTAGCTTAAATAGGATTTTTTTTGTCCTTAGAATTTTAACAGGACCCATATCCTTCAGCAGCTTACAGATATAGGAATCTACTTTTTGTTGTGTCTGGTTATCGTGGGAATTACAGGTTAAACTTTATAGTATCTTATAAGGACTTTGCTAGAGGAATCAGCTTCTTTAAGCAAAGATAATTAAATGTGCCCAAACAGGATTGGGTATATATATATATATATATATATATATATATATGTGTGTGTGTGTGTGTGTGTGTGTGTGTGTGTGTATGTACATACATTATATATGTATATATATATATATGTGTGTGTGTCTATTTATCTATATCTATCTATCTATGTATATATATATATATGTAAATCAAATTTAAATGGGAATTTAGTGCTGTGTGCATGTATATCATTGTCAACATTATTTACTTTATGATGTGAGACTATAATGCACCAATAAAAGCATATTAAAAATAAATGGGGATTTATTTATATTATTTAATTTTTTTATAACTATTATACAAGTGGAATGTGTTTTTTCCTAGTAATCTTGTTTGGTGTTTTTCTTATAACACTTTAACTGTTGTCTGTTAACATTTTATAAAAGTATAGATTCAAATAGTACAACATTCGGTATTGAGATGATAGCCATCATCAGTAAGACAGCTCAAAAAGTACTGGTGAAATTGACATTCTGGGTGTTCAGGAACTGAGACTTAGAGAATAATTAGAAGATAAAAGGGCTAAGAAAGAACAGTCAATATTTTGTCCCTTGCCCTCCAAGGTCAAATAGGTCCCAGGGAATGAAGGGGCTCTTCTAAAGACCCTGCAAATCTGGTAAGCCATCTGTTCTCCAGATCAGGGGGATTACATAGGCCCCAGAGACTAGAAGCCACCATCAAATATTCTGCAAAAGGAGAGTCATTGAAGAGAGATGCTATGCTTCAAGGGAAGCAGAATTGTCAACACGACCTTGACTCATCCTGGCAGATGGCACAACTGGTAGAGGGTAAGTCTCTCAAAGTCCCAAAAGTAACTCTGAGGAAGCTTAACTGACCTTAACAGAAAAATAATCTTATAAAAACTTATATTTGCCCAATACAGGACTACCTGCTTGATCTTGAACACTCAGCAGAATAATATAGTCAGATGCAAATGTGTTAAGAGTAACAAAAAGGAGTTGTACTGAAGCCATTTATAACAGTACTTCTACCTTTAGATTCACATAAGAAATAAGATATGGCAATGATATCCAATTCCTCAATTTATATAAGTTTTTTGTATTTTTGATTTTAAGATAAAGTATCTTTATACGTTTGGTATTTTGGTATATAATAGACACAAATAAACAATAAATTATACTGAAAGAATTTTATGACAATGAAGTTATATTGAATGTAATGAGAATATTTTATGACAAATAGAATAATGAGAATATATTATGACAAGGGTAAAGGCCTACTTTTCTTTTAGAGACCTTTTAAATGGTTATAACTCCTACACTTTTGTTTATCAGAATGGTACAATTTAGACTGAAACAAACAAAAATAAAACATACTTAAGAAAATGAAACCCAACATATGTAAACACTACATTTACACAATAACCAAGCTATTCATAAACTAAACTCAGGCCCCATTTCTTCTTTGCTTAAAATATCAAATGGCTTCCCATTTCCTGCCTCTTCATTCTCTATGTTCTGACAATCCTGATTTCATCTTTTAATCTTTTCCTTGGTGATCACTCTTCCTCAAACAAGCTTCACTCTTTACTAAAATGATTTTTTTTTACATTTGCTCTCTTCTCCTATTTATTATGGTGCTAGTTTATTTGCTCAGAAAATGTACATCCTTGCAGATATGTATAAATATTCACAAATATTATTTTCCATATCATTTTTATAAAACTACAATTATAAGGAATTAATATTACAATAGTATAGTGATACATACATGTTTATAATACAACACAATTTATAATATCAAAATTGTGGAAACAATCTAGTTTTCCATTAACAGATGAATCAATAATGAAAATGTGGCATATACATACAATGGGATTTTACTCAGCCATAAAGAATAAAAAAATTATTTCATTTGCAGGAAAATGGGTAGAACTAGAGAATATTTTGCCAAGTGAGATCAGTCACTACCAGAAAACTAAGTGTCACTTTTTTTTTTTTCTCATATGTGAAAGCTAGAAAGAAAATGGGAAATAAAAGGAATTCAGATAAATGAGAAGAGAGACCAATACAATAGTGAAAGAGGATTTCAAAAAGGAGACTTGGAATGGAAACAGTAAGATTGAGTTAAAATAATATTATATTCATTTACAAAGGTATCACTACCAATCTCACTAATATATATGGGGAAGAGGATGTGGAAGAAAATACACCAAGTGATATGTGCATGTATATTTGCATCACTTTTAAACCTTACTATGATGTAAAATTATAATGCACCAATTAAACAAATACTGATTCCAGATTTCAGAAACAGATCTGTGTTGTTGGTTATTCAGATTTGTGGGTTTTCTTTCACTTACATTATAAAAACATAATATTAGCTAAAACTTCTATGACTCCATAACTTTGTTGAAAGGAAAATGACCATCTTTTTTGCTCTACAATTGAAAATATTTGGATTTATAAAAACCAACTTAAGAGCCGGGCGTGGTGGCGCACGCTTGTAATCCCAGCATTCGGGAGGCTGAGACCGGAGGATCCGGGTTCGCGGCCAGCCTCAGCTACCTAGTGAGGCACTCCGCAACTTAGTGAGACTCGGTTTCAAAATAAAGAATAAAAAATAGGGCTGGGGGCGTAGCTCGGAGGTAGAATGCCCCTGAGTTCAATCCCCGG
>PVLC010006514.1:0-33147 GCA_004027655.1 Graphiurus murinus | reverse complement strand
CAACTTAATTTATCAATAGAAATTTTTTATCGTTGTTTCACTTTTATTTTTAAATTTCCATTACCTCTCTACACACACCTACCTTTAGACTTAGTCCACTTATAAATAATGTAAAAAATGTTGGACATCCTAAAGGATAAATTGCTAACACTTCCTTTTAACACAATGAAATGAGAGATTTACTTTGTAAATACTATGAAGTTCTTCATGTTTAATGAAAAACTAGATGTAATTTTTCTTAGAAATGCCTTGCTTTTTTAAAAAATCATTCTTGAGTATAAAAAAGTTCAACATAGATCATATCACATGAAGACTCATACCCTGAGATGGTACGTACATGATCAATCTCACCATCTTCATTGGCTAGAGTACAACTATATGTCCCTTTGAAGTCACCCTCCAGTTAGAGTAATAACAATGATACATCATTTTCTGTCAAGTTTCTTTTCTTTGTTATTATAGCCAAGAATGAGAATTATGAATTCTTGCCTTTGTTTATCGAAACCCAATATCAAAATCATGTCTCCAGAATTTCTTTTTATACTTATTTGAAAGCTGATGCAAACTTTGAGGAAACCCAATCAGGAAAGGTAAAGATAATTAAAGTGATAATTTATTTCACTTTAATAAATTTATAATTTATTGCTTTTTCTTCTAGGTAATTTCATTATTTTTGCTTTTTTCTAATTTCTAAATATTTTTAGAATAGTTGGAATAAAGTTAAGCAATAAGGAAATATCAGTATGATAATTAAATGTCAAGGTTTTAAGTACAGGGAGAAATAATATCATTAAAATTCTATACTGTGTCTTTTAATTTATAAAACTACTCAAATAATGCCATCAATAAATTGCAAAATAGAATGAACTTTAGATTTTATATAAAGTTTGTTGTGCACATTTATCTATAAATATATATCATATATAATTAATAAATAATATAATAATGCATGTATATTATATATATATTAATATATATTCATGTGATATTATCTATGTTGAACTTTTTTATACTCAAGAATGATTAAAAAAAAGTTAAGCACCTCTAAGAAAAATTTCATCTAGTTTTTCATTAAACATGAAGAACTTCGTAGTATTTAAAAAGTAAATCTCTCATTTCATTGTGTTAAAAGGAAGTATTAGCAATTTATCCTTTAGGATGTCCAACAGTTTTTACATCATTTATAAGTGGACTAAGTCTAAATGTAGGTGTGTGTATAGAAGTAATGGAAATTTAAAAATAAAAGTGAAACAACAATAATATATATTATATATTAATAAATAATAAATATATTTAATATAAATATTAATATATATCTATATACACACACATATATATACACAGTTTTTTGGTGCATTTCAGTCTCACGCCACAATATAGTTTAGAGTGCTAGGGACATGTATGCACATAGCTCTTGGTGAACTTCCCCTGAGCTTCCTACCCACTGCCTCCCCTTCCTCATACATGATATTGAGATTGGTATTGGTAATTTCACATATATACATGATGTCAATGTAAGTGTTATTTCATTAATTCTCCCTCCTACCACCACCCTGTTCTAGACCACTTTCCTCACTCCACTAAACCTTTGCAAAAGAATATAGCCATAAATTATTAAAAGTCAAATAGTAAATATGCCTAATATTTATATTAGTTATATCAATAACTAAAATTGAATTCAGTAAACCTTGATGTTATGCCATTAATTAATATTTTCCAGATTAGGAAGTAGTTTAGAATACCTGCATTGTTTGCAAGCCTATCCATGCTCATAATATATCCGAACAATTTCCGCTTTTAGACTGAATGAATACTCAGTATGCAAAAGAATGCTACAGAGAATTGCCAGATCTTATGTAGAACACTTTGACTTTAGGTAGAACTGACATTATTACCATATGAAGCAATTGGCTAAATCTTCATAGTACATTTGGAACAAATGTACATTTAACAGATTGCAAGAAATGCTACTCATTCCTGAGCTTAAAAAAAAAGTTTCTGACAATTATTTTCAGGTAACTCTACAGTATTTTGAATTTCACAACATTTGTGTTTTATTTATATATGCATATATATGTATATGTATATATATTTACATACACAAATATGATATGTGCCATTTTACATTAATTTGGCAATGGTTTTATCTCAATTTTCAGACCCATGGTTAAGTAAAATATGGCTTGAAACAGACAAGAATTAATAGGCTCAGGTAAATCAACGTGCTACAACAATGCCTCAGGTTTGATTAGTCTTAATGGATTTCTGCTCTAAACATTTATCTACAAAATAAGACATAGGTATCCCTAAGCTTCAAAGGCCAGTACTAACCTGGAGGTAAATACTTTGAAAAACATTGCATTAATTATGTAGGAAAAGCTACTCTTTGAGAACTATTCAGTTAAGTCAGTTTCTAAAACTTAGAAAGAGAGGATAAAGGTGCTTTCACACCTGGGAGCTTTTAATAAGTAGCAAATTAGTTTTCATCTGTTGTTTATGAATTTATACATATGGTCAGTTGCTTCAGGAATTCCTAGGAAAAATAAATGTAGATAGAAACAGAGAAAGACTGAATTTTCTTATATTTTCATAATACTAAATCAATATATTAGTTTTCCTACAGACTATAATTGTTACATGTTTGTTGGGTGGATATGAATCCTTGAACTTGTAAGCCATCAAAATTGATCATACTGAGACTTCTTTGTGTGTGTGGTACTGGGGATTGAATCCAGTAGCATTCTATCTCCGAGCTATATCCCCAGCACTATTATTATTATTATTATTATTTTTTTTTTGAAACAGGGTCTCACTAAGTTGCGGAGGGCCTCACTAAGTAGCTGAGGCTGGCCACAAACCGGAATCCTCTGGTCTCAGGCTTCCAAGTACTGGGATTACAAGTGTATGCCACCATGCCCGGCTCTGAGACTACATTTTAATTAATTTAGTCTCTTCAATATCAAGACCCATTGGATTAATTGATTAATTTTAATATAAAACGTTTATGGAAGCTCTTCCAAATTTGCCCATAATCATGGGAAATTGCCATTGCTAGCACGTTTACAAAATCCCTCTTTCTCCTTAAGCATTCTTGTAAATATCTGATAGAGGCAAGCAGTTTGGAAAATTAAAATATACAACTTAATAGAAACAATTCACAACATAAACTATAAAAATCACATTCTCTGAGAAACTAACAATAGAAACATATTTGCCCATAACTCATACACATGGCTGAAGACACAGGATATTTTTTAAGGTATTGTTCCCAAGACCTCAGTGGTAAGTATCATATTTTCTCTCTGTAAAGTCCACAAATGACTCAGTCATTATATTACCATTCTTGTTCCATTTTTAAAAAAATGGGGGCATATTCTTCTCTTTTCAACTTAAACCATATCCATAAGAACACTAGAATCTGTACAGCCAAATTAAAACCTGGATATCAGTAATACCTAATATAAACAAATCCAAATAATTAAATGTGAAATTCACCTTCGAGTCATAGATTGAAGCACCTTAAAGTTAGCTCAAAAGTATAGAAGATAGCAATAGCACATAAGTTAGAATGAAGGCGAGGGGTGCACATCCGTGAAAAATGACATCAGTCTTGGCACTTTATTATGACTAAACTTCTAGTGTTAAATATTGTATCTATATGAGGTCTTTTGATATGAATGTAGAATACAGCACAAGGTCTAGGGAAATAAGGTGTAGTGTTGAGTCAAGGAACATGGAAAGGACTTGTATTTTCAAGATATTGGGAAGTAGGAGACAGTGGATTTGATTGACTTGATAATTTTGACCAGCCCCAGCAAGTGATCTTTCAATTTTCATCAGAAGCAGGTGGTATGAATGTGTCAGATGGAAATCCATGCGGCATTTAGAAATCACATTTTATCTGTGAGAATTCAATTTCTATCAGCATATGATAGGTAACTCTCTTGACATATTGTCAGGTGTCCTATTGTGCTTTTCGTGTGTCCTCTTCTCACTCAATATCTTCAGGGTACTGATTGAACACTGATGTTTTGTGGCAATCTTGTTGCAGAGAAGTGTCAGAGTGGAAGGTATATTCATTATGGAGTGGTATTTTATGGGTAGAAGTAGATGTCGTGGATTGCTATAGGAAAATGTTTTGATGGCCTGACAAGCTGTGGAGTTGCTAGCTTTCAATTTCATTCTAATGGAGTTGTAATAGTGTAGACATTTTCCCAAGGTCCACTTGATATTTCTATATAGCAATTGGACTATGAGTGATGGTTAATGGACAGGCAGCTCTGAGACAGTTCTGCACAGTATTTTTCAATATTATGATACAACCTTAAATGACTATAAAATAAGGCATAGGTATCCCTAAGCTTCAAGGGCAAGTACTAACCTGGAGGTAAATGACTGACCTTAAATGACTGTGATAAAATATTTTTTGGACACAGGAAACTTCTTCCATAAAATGAGATAAACTTGCTGAGGTAAACCAAAGAGCTGATGGGTACATTATTAAAGAGGCCATATCCTGATGGAAATCATGAGTGGGGTCAGATTGTTTAAAATTTCATTCCATTGTCATAAGGCACTCTCTGTATGACTAGATATAATACTCCAGAGACTGCCTATGTCTTAAGGCACAAAAGTGGTAGGACCTGGGAACAGTGTTCTTACACAAAAATATCAAAAGATCCAGGAAGCACATTTAGAAAAATTCAAAATAAACATTAGGCTCAGAGAATATGCAACTCTAGTGAGTAAGTTGGTGAAATACATGTACACGATGTTCTATTAAATAGACCCATTATAGATCTTATCAAGAGGCTGTGTGCTATTGTTTTATTTTGTACACATGATGTATTTTATTTTCAGCTGTAGCTTTACAATTTTAATTGTAGTGATCTCTTGATATTCTATTTGAATAAAAAGACATCTGCTCTATGATCTTCATTTCATGCTCTTCACTAAAAAAAGGATAAGCCCCTGTGGGAGAAAAAAAAAATATCTCCTTCATAAGCTTTATATGTCTCCTTTACTTATGCTGTTTATAGTTTTTGGGTACAGATGCAAAAAGAAATTGGTGCTGGGCTCTTGTGATTTAAATCCACTTCATCTTAAATAGCCATTGATTCATGGATTCTGGTTCTTGCCAAATAACTGACTTCTGCAATGAAGATGATACTTAAATAGTCACAGGGTCACTGGGTGTCATATATCCTAGCATTCCATTAAATTTGTTGGTCTTTGCATTGAAGTAGCAGGTGGTGTAGGAGTTGTGTAGGAGTTTTATAACATACTAAAACCAAGGCAGAGATAAACAGGGTCATAGATTACTACAAGGTTGTGGCTGATGCTGATAGTAAAATGCCAGAGATCCAGAGTCAGTCTTGATATATGTCTTCGATAGAAAGAATTGTTTCAACTATTATTGTCTTGTCACAGAATCCAGTACCTGTTACTGACTTACCAAATGCAAGTAATAGTCTAATTACAAATTCTTCATCGCTCAAACATTGAGAAACATATTGCTTACCTTTTCTCAAAAATGATCCAAGGATCCAAAGTTTATCTTAGAGTAAATAAACTGCCATTTGTTATTTATTTATTTATTTATTTATTTATTTATTTATTTATTTATTTATTTATTTATTTATGTGGTACTAGGAATTAACCACAGGGCCTCCAGCATACTAGACGAGCACTTTACCACTGAGTTATATCAGCAGCCCATTTAAAATTTTTTTTAGACAAAATCTTATTAGATTAACCACTCTAGCCTCTAACTTGTGATCCTATCATCTCCACCTCCTGAGCATCTGAGATTCTAGAAGTGCACCACCATACCACACTTGTATTCATTTATTTTAATTTTATATCATTTTATAAATGAGAATGGTGAGTAGTCTGGATTCAAACTAGTGCCTATTTAGTTTCTTGGAACCCTTTGGATTTCTCATTGAGAGCTTTGATGTTGTTCAAGGTGAATTTCCATGATTTAAATCCATTTTACCTAAGACAATAGAAGGCAGATAGTCACTTTATGGTAGAAAGACAGTAATAAGAAACAATCAGAGTATCTGAATAGTAAAGCTCTCTTAGGGTTCTTACTGAAATAGAAGTAGAACAAATAGACTGTGCATATGTATATCTTCTTATTCATGTATTTAAGGGAAAGAGAGAGGGAAGAAGGGAAAAAAGGAAGGGAGAGAGTTTAAGGAACTGGCTGAATCATAAATGTGCAATAGAGAGCAACCCAGGAGATTGGAGAATCAGCAAACAGTGATGTTTCAGTTCAAGTCCAAAGCCTGTCACTGCTATATCAATATACTTAGAGCTTTTTATCAGAGTAAACGAAACAGGTTCAAGAAATGTATTCATGCATTCTACAAAAGTTTTCTCAGTGTCTACTCTGCAGCAGAAACTCTTCTGGGAGACAAGGAGATGCCAATTAACAAAACAGTAAATATCCTGGCCCCATAGAATTTTATTCAAATATGGTTATTTTTCTGGGAGGAGTCGGATTATATAAATAGATCAAATGCCAAATGTTTATATGTCCAATGGAGAAAAATAAAGTCAGCAATAAGAAAAGATGTCAGATAATCCATCATAAACCTCCCCTGAATAGGCCTGCAGTTTTCCGAGTTGGGCTCTTAAATTACTGATACCCCAGACAAAGATGAAATATCTGGAAATATCACCTTTTTTTTTTTTTTTGTGGTACTGGGGATTGAACTCAGGAACATTCTACCTCTGAGCTATACCCCCAGCCCTATTTTGTATTCTTTATTTTGAAACAGGGTCTCACTAAGTTGCAGGGTAGCTGAGGCTGGCTACAAACCCGGATCCTCTGGTCTCAGCCTCCCAAATGCTGGAATTACAAGTGTGCGCCACCACGCCCGGCTGAAATATCACCTTCTTGTTTTGTTTTTCTGGGAAATAGTAGCCAACATAATCCATAAATTGATTATAGCAGCTATAAAACACCATGCATTTTGTAAAGAACTATTATTTTTTTTTTGTAGAGAACAGAGGAAAGTTATATAAAGAGATGTAAAAAGAAAGTCCAATTAAAATTCATGTCTCAGCATTAGTGTTAGGTCTTCTATGACCTCCAAAAGCCCATGTCTTGAAAACTCAGTCCCGAGTGCAGCAGAGTACAGAGGTGAAGCTTTTGAGAGATGGTTAGATCATAAGGGCCCTGATCTCATTAATGGAGTAGTCAATTCATGGATTCATTGCATACTAGGCTAATGGGAGGTGGTAGAAATTTCAGGTGGTGGGACTTGGTTGAAGGGGTCGGTCCCTGGGGGAATGCCCTTGAACTATACAGTTTTTTCCTGGTCTCTTCCTCCTCTTCTTTCTCTGACTCCAGGCTACCATGTGATGAGCAGCTTCACTCCAACATGTGTCCCCTGCTCTGCGGTTCTGTCTCATCACAGGCCTAAAAGCAATGGAGACAGCCAATCATGAGCCAAAGTAAATCTTTCCTTAAAAGTTGAGATTCTCAGGTATTTTGTCTTAGCAACAGAAAACTTATTAACACAACTGGCTCCCAAAACTGGATACTCACCCTAAGAAAGCTGAATCTTTATTTATTCTATTCTATTTCTAAATCCAGTTAATAAAGAGTTGTTAGGACTTTCTTCTTATTAAGTAGGAAAAATATTTAATTTTTAACAATTTATTCAAATCTATCCTTTACTTACAGTGTTGAGGCTGACCCAGATGAGATATGGATTGGGAAAAGGGTACAAAGTATTAGATCCATAAAGCTCAGATAGGGGTAAATTTTTCTCCTAGATAAAAGAAGGTGTGCAGCACAGATGTGTAGTCATCATAAGAATATATTAAAATATTAGGCCAGGCACAGTGGCACATACTTTTAATCCCATTACTTGTCAGGCTGAGACAGGAGGATCACAAGTTTGAGACCAGTTTCAGCAACATAGTGATACCATATTTAGAAATGAAAAATATAAAGGGCTAGGATGTAGCTTGGAGGTAGAACACCATTGGGTTCAACCTCCAGTACAAATATATATTATTTGGAGGGGATTATTAGGAGAAGATACTATTTAACAACAGAGAAGAATAATTTTATTGTCAATGACAAATGAGCTAAATACAAAACATGTAAAGAATATGTACAATAGGCAGTTCTTGGGTATTCTTACACTAATTTTTAGTTCAATGGGATTTTGAAATAGGGATACTAATTTGTCTTATAGAAAAAAGAAAATGTGAATAAAACCACTTGTAACTCATGTTCTTAAGACAAATGAAAAAGAATAGTCTTATCATTTTCTCTATTCTAGGAAACATTGTAAATTGTTTTTATGCTACTATTGTTTAAATGTCTTAATGTCATTTTCTAGTAAAAATGTTTGTGAAGTTAATAATATTTAAATTAATGTATTAGCCGGGCATGGTGGCGCACACTTGTAATCCCAGCATTTGGGAGGCTGAGACCGTAGGATCCAGGTTCACGGCCAGCCTCAGCTACTTAGTGAGGCACTCCACAACTTAGTGAAACCCTGTTTCAAAATAAAGAATAAAAAAAATAGGGCTGGGGGTATAGCTCAGAGGTAGAATACCCCTGAGTTCAATCCCCAGTACCTATTAAAAAAATTAATGTGTTAATGTTTTATATTATTGCTACATCTGGCTTAATTGGCCCCCTGAAAAATTATGGAGTATGTATAGAAGGTAAATTTTAATATTTAGATATGGAATGACTCAAAATTTTCATGTGTAATTACAAAATTACAAAGAAACCATTAGTAAATATTAAATAAATAAATGAGAAAAAATGAAAAACTACAATGTTTCAAGCTATTGAAAAGTATAATTTCCATCCATAAAGAATAAACATGCAAAGAGTTCTTTGTATTACTATATAAGAAGGAAAAAAAAGGGTCTTTGGGTCTAAAAAGTAACCCATAAGATGGAGAACAGGAATATAAAGATTGTTTATAGAAAAAATGTGAGTATTATGACAATAATTAAACTTACAACACGGCAAAATGCTTTATTCTGCAATGAGCTTAACCAATGGCAAAGTCATATTTGTGTAAATAGGTTATTCTTCCTGGGGAAAACTCCACTCTTGACTCACACAGAGGGTAAATCAAACAAATAAAACAGAATCAAGCAGCAGCTACATGTGAGAACTTTTGACTCCATTAAAATGTCTGGTAGGTTGCACTAATTTGCAATCCCACCAACAATGTATTAGGGTTCCCACTTCTCCATACCTTCGCAAGCATTTATTGTTGTTCATGTTTTTTATTATTGCAATTCTGATTGGAGTTAGGTGAAATCTCAAGGTAGTTTCAATTTGCATCTCTCTGCTAATGATGTATATTTCCTCATATATTTATCGGCCATTTGTATTTCTACTTTTGTGAGTTGTAAGATCCTTAGCCCATTTTTTGATTGGGTTATTTGTTTTCTTAGCTGTGAGTTTCTTGAGTTCTCTGTATATCCTAGAAATAAGTCCCATATCAGAAGAGTAACTGGCAAAATTTTTCTCCCGCTCTGTGGGTTCTCTGTTGAGGTTCTTGATAGTTTGCTTTGCTGAACAGAAGCTCTTCAGTTTAATGCAATCCCATGTATTGATCTTCCTTTGAGTTGCTTGTGCTTTTGGAAGACCCTCAGACGAATGGGAATGAACCTACCATATGATTCAGCAATACCACTTGTGGGTATCTACCCAAAGGAATGGAAACCAAACTACCAGATTGACACATGTATACTCTATTTATAGCTGCACAATTCACAATTGTCAACTATGGAAACAGCCAAGATGTCCATCGACGGATGAATGGATTACAAAACTCTGGGATATGTACACAATGGAATTTTACTCAACCATAAAGAAGAAAAAAATCATGTTATTTGCAGGGAAATGGATGCAACTGGAAAACATTATTTTAAGTGAGATTAGTCAGTAACAAAAAGTAAAAGTATATGTTCTCCCTAATATGTGGATGCTAGGGAGAAAATGAGGCATAAGAGGGACTCCAGATGAAAAAGGAAAACCCTACATAAGCAAAGAAGTTGACTTTACTGAAGGTGATGGATGGGGGGGAGACACCCTAATGCACATGATGTATTTTCACAAATATATCAAAATCAATCACTAAACTGAACTTGAGAAGGAGGGACGGTGCATGCCTGTAATCCTAGTACTTGGGGAAGCTGAGACAAGAGGATCACAGGTTCAAGATCAGTCACAGCAACTTAGCTTGACCCTGTTTGAAAATAAAAGAAAGACTGGAGGTGTAACTCAGAGGCATATTGCCCCTGGATTCAATCCCTAGCACCAAAGAAGAAAAAAACTGTGAACTGGCTTAAAATAGGCAAACTCGCAATTCTGGGATTACAATACATTCATGTAGTAATGAATAAATGTTAAGTATTAGCTGCCCTTATGTGTTGCGCCTACACTTTTTAAAATTTTTTCTTTTTAAAAATATTTTACTATGTATTATATAAAGATGTAATACACTGAACATTTCAGTAGGCATAATTGGAAGTCCACAAAGATCAATGTTTATCAATGGTAATTTTGAAAAAATATAAAATGATTAAACTATATTAATAATTAAAATATTCTGAAAGAGTAATTCTAAAGCCATGGAGTCTTGTTCTGTCAATGTCTTTATCTTCTATTTTCATTTAACCACTATAATTTACTGATTTGCTGTTAACGGTATGAATTTTCAACCTATGTGAAAAACAAGGTAAAGGAACCTAAGTCCCACGTATTTGATTCCTGATTTCTAGCAGTTACTGTCATAACACTCAGAACACTTGGAAAATTACTAATCTTGGAACCCTGATCTGAATGACGAAGGTAAAAACAAAATATATTTTGTAGAGTTATGTGAGGAGTAAACAAATTAATATATTGTGAATAAATTGTATATAGAAGGTGAAAGTAGAGAGCTCACTTCAATAACAAAACAAATATTACTAGCTAAGCATACATATTTAGTCTTGTAAAGTAAGCATTAAAAATTAAAATTCTTATGATAGATACTAGATATATGATATATAGTCACCACCCCTTGATTCCTCATTCCCCAGTAACAACACCTTGAAAGTATTACAAGTGTAACATAAAAATCATAAGGAAAAGCGTTTTTTGTGCTCTTCAGTTTGGTTAATCACAGTTGGATTCTCATGCAATTACATCACATCTAGTGAAGCGTTGCCTTGCCAAGATACATGTTCTTGATTTGAGGTTATGCTAATCGTGTAACCTTGACCAAAGAACTTTAAAATTGAAAATCAGATAACTTATAAGATGGAATTAACTACTTTAAGTGCTCAACAGCCAATTAACTTAGTGACCTTCTAGGCATGACATGGGGAGCTTGTGTAAAAGAATGCAGAGAGAAGAGACTATTGGGCTAGCACCCTTTAGGATTAAAGAAAATTCTAATGATGAGCATAATGAAGAGAATTTCATTAGCAGATAATTCATGCATTTGATATATACCAATTAATTGACTGGAATAATTACTTAGCTCTAACTTTTTTCCTATAACTTTATTCTCTTCTTTTATATGGCTTTTAAAAGCATAGTTATTGCTAAGATCCCCTGAACTCCAATTTACATTATTTATATGATTTTAATGAGAAACCTCAGGTAATAAAGAAAACGTACAGCCTAAAATCCATTTGTTATTTTTAAATTGTCTGTACTCTTATAATTAATGTATAACTAAAGTGATAATCATATTTATTGTGCCTATGCTTATTAATACATTAAAATATCAATATTGTGTGGCAGGTACCATTTTATGTGCTGGGATAACTAACATCATAAAGAAGATATGCTGATAGGAAATAAAGTTAATAAATAAATACTTTAAACATATGATACTTTAGATAATAACTATCTTGGTCAGAAAATAAATCAAAGAGAAATGGGAGTTACTAACCGTTTAGATGGAGAGGTTTACATTTCAGAATATTAGTCTTTGTAAATAAGGCTATATGAAAGTCATGATGTGAATATAGTTAAAGAGAAAGCTGTGCATATCGCTTCTGTAAAAACAGAAGTATATAGAAAAGTCTTGAGATTAAACAAAAGACCTGGGGTGTTTCAAAAAACAGCAAAATGATTGACTCTCTGGAGAGGAATGAGGAAGAGTAGCACTCATGGGAGGTTCAGGCCAAGACATAAAACAAGTGAAGATCACACTGGACATTTCAGACATGGTAGAAGTTTTTGACTTTGATCCCGAGGGAGTTAGAAAGCCATTGGTGGCAAGAGAAAGTTCGTTTAAACTTCATATATTTTAACAGGATTACCCAGTCTGATGTGTTACAGATAGTCCATGAATGGCAAGTTTGAAAGCATATATACCATCTGGGAGTCTATATAATTGTGGATTCTGGCAGGATGGTGGTAGAAGATGTGGAGACAAATAGTTGTATTCCAGATATGTTTTGAATAGATCCAGCAGTGACTGAGTATTTTGCACAAAGACCTAGAAACACAAAGATTATTCAAAATACTTAGTTTGCACTAGATTAGGATATGAAAGGATCAATTACTAATAAAATGAGCCAATTGTCATAACATATAGCCACTTCTGATTGATGAAACAGAAGCTGGTAAATCATTATTTCTGTATGTGTTTGTGAGGGTAATTGGGAAAGAGAATGGCATCTAACTTGGTATGCTGAGTAAAGAAGTTGCCTTCATCAGTATGGGTAAGCAAAATCCAATCTGCTGAGTACCTGAATAAAACAGAAATTTGGGTGTATGGGTTTTAGGAAGAAAGCTCATAGAGGTTAAGCACCATTTTAATCATGATTTACCTTTGTACAGACACATCAACTTATTGCTATTGATGTTGACCTGTATCACATGATTGAGGTAGTATTTTCTTGTTTTCTCCACTGAAAAGTTACTCTTCCACCACCCCTCTTCCATACTGTACCCTTTGGTATGAAGCAGTTGTTGGCATCCCAATCTTGAGTAGAAAGTTATGTTCCACCTTCTTCAGGTCAGAGGATCACATATAAATTTTCTGATCTAAATTAGTTTCTGCAGTTATTGAAAAATGTATCAGTCACTATAGAAATTTGAAAGACAAATTTATTAGATATGAAGAAATTAAATGAAAAATGCTTAGATTGTTGTATCAGTCATCCACATGAATATTCAGAAAACCTAAATAGTAACAGGGATATGTGGGAAGGAAGAATTAGGTCCTGATGTTAAGGCTCTTCAAAGAACTAGACAAGAGCTGGGCGTGGTGGTGCTCGCATGTAATCCCAGCATTTGGGTGCTGAGACCGGAGGATCCATGTTCGTGGCCAGCCTCAGCTACCTAGTGAGGCACTCCACAACTTAGTGAGACCCTGTTTCAAAATAAAGAATAAAAAATAGGGCTGGGGGTATAGCTTGGAGGTAGAATGCCCCTGAGTTCAATCCTCAGTACTGAAAAAGAAAAAAAAAAAAAGAACTAGACAAGAGAAGAGGTGATAAAGAGAAGTAGTAGAACTAGTAATGAGAATGAAGACATACAACTCAAAGGAACAGGAGTTTTTCTATGAAAGTGACCAAGCACAAACTTTAAAACTGTCATGTGGAGAAAGAAAGTCACTCACTTCATGCTCTCACCCCAAGCTCCTCAGGACATGACACAATCATCAACATTTATTTCAAGAAGGTGGTTTTGGATTCTATGTCATCAAAAGACACCATATTTCAAAAAAGGAAAAATGTCAAAGAGATGGAATCTGCAGGTATTTTTCAGATCAGGAGGCAAGTGTGTGAAAGAGCACAGTGACTAAGGTTAGAAGGGAAGGCAGAAGACAGAGGGTGGCACTTCCCGAGTTGATATGTGATGAAAGAATCTTTGTTTTGGACAGTGAAAAAAAGAAAGTAAGAATATGAGGAATAATATTAAATCTGAAAATGTCTTGGCTGAGAAATCAGCACTTTGATATTTCAGGTTCAGCTATGTACTTTGACTTTTAATAATGAAATAGCAATGATGTGATATCAAACCAGTGCAAATATAAATTCAAATCAAGAGGATTTTATAAGCATCAAAACAAATTAAACCAGAATCAGAAACCTTACAATTAAAAACAAAACTTATGTATAAAACTCTCCATAAACAACTTTATAAGGAAAAGAATTGAAATAGACTGAAGAAAAAAAATATTTATTACTTGTATGAGAAATAAAAAATACCCCCCCAAAAATAGTAAATTATAAAAAGATGAAAGCAAATTAAAAAGTAAATTTCAATCCCCCAAAGAGGAGGTTTTAAGTTTATAAGAATTTGAAAAGTGATAATTAAACTCAAATTATGTTATTTATTTAAAACAAATTTAAAACTTTAATTGTATTTATTTCTGTAGTTTCATAAAGCATTACCTCAATCTTAGTGGCATAAAGTAACAATTTACTATTTTAGTTGTTATATGAATAAGTATTCCTGGCACCAGTAGGTGGGATTCTGAGCTTGTGGCCTCAAAAAGCTAAAATCTAGGAGTCCACTGGCCTTCATAACTTATATATAATTTAGTTTCTTGAACTGTAGGACTGAAGGTCTTGTTGTTCCTTGTCAATTGGGTACTACTTTCATGAAAGTAGTAGTGATAGTAGTAGAAGTAGTAGTAGTAGTAGTAGTAGTTCACAACATTACTATTTGGTTTTTATCTATGCCTGTTCAACAGAACTTCTCTCTGACTTTTTCATTTCTGTTCACTTACAAGAGAGTATTCTGTAACACAATGTGACACAACACAGGAGTGACTTTCCCATCACCATTTGCCATATAACATAATTGAATCAAGGGAGCTACTGATGTTATAAACATATGTGAAATTATCAATGTTGATCTCAATATCATGTATGGGGAATGGGAGAGGATGGGGTGGGAGCTATGGGAAGCTCACCAAGTGCTGTGTGCACTTAAGCCCCTATCACTTTGAACCACATTATGATGTGCTACAGTGAACCAATAAAATATTTATTAAAAAATAAACTTATTTTAACTGAAAATCAGCAGGATATTGGCTTCTATTATTTGTAATACTATACGCACTGTATGAATATATAGATTACCACAAACATGAGTTTTAAGTTTTGTAATAAATTAGAAGCAACATTTTTGGTAAGTTATTACCAACGCCTTTTTAGCATGGGAAGCTCTCAATAGTTCATCCTTCCTTGATATTCTTAAATTTAAAAGTTTTGTTGTAGCAAGTAGATTTTTGCATAAATAGGCTTGTTCATATTAGTAATCTTAATATTATTGGAAGTACATCATGTTTATTTTTCTCTTGCATATATAAAAATTATTTTGAAATTTCAAAAATCATTATGCTGCCCTTGACATGAGAAATTATTTAGTTTAGATAGGTGCCTTAACTAAAAATATTTAAATAAGAAAAAGCAGTACTTCTGTACAGTTTTGGCTTTGGTAGATTTCTGAAACAATATTAGGGTAGAAGATTAATCAGATTTGAAATTTGTTTTTTGATGGTTGTCATTAGGTATATTTTAGGTTTGAGATGACCAGATGGATTATACTAGTCATTAAACTGCTGCACAGAAAAAAATGGTAATATGTTTTGATAATAATGCTTTGTATCATTTCCAACATCTGCATTTCTAATTCATCTTAATTATGTACATATACAATTTGGTCAATGTTTTGCATTTTAAAAATCCATTCTAATTTTATATGTATCTGACAGTTCATAAGAGCAATTATGTATTTAAATGAGACAATCATTGTCTAATTGGCATATTTCAATTTCCACTGAGATATGCCAATTAACTACAATCTACTGCAGACCATAATATTTCCAACAAAGAATTCATGAACTATCAACTAAACAAAGTAGTTTTGAAGCAACATATCCTAAAGTTCATTTCCTAAAATGAATTTTATCAAGAAGAAATTGTGCTCAAATGCATAAATTGAACATAAACTAGAACACATACCATTATTGGTGATGCTTTTCTTACTTCCAGACCGCATGGCCTTTTGTTTTATTGGAGAAAATGTAATGGAATTAGTGTATTAACATTATATTTTAAAATCACATTTTATTTAATACATTAAGAGCACTATATTAACTTTTGAAGGTACCTGAGAATGAAATGTAAGAAGTTGTCTTTACATTCTTAAAAATCCCAAACCAATTATGATACTGTCTATCGGTCTGTCTCTCTCTTTCTATTTTATTTGCTCTCTATATAGTCATTTATAACTTATCTAAGATATTAGCAATATTGAATTGCAGAGTAGGCTGCCCTATTTTTTATTGAATTTATTTGATATGTTGATTTAAACCAATAAAAATTATCAAATTTATAGCTATAAAGTTAAGAAAATTTAAAATTTAGTATAAAAGTAAAAGAATAGTGGATTATCCCATGGCCCTAGAGATCATAATCTGGATTTCACTGGGAATAGTCATGTGTGCTGTACAAATTCATAGGACAAGCTTATTGTCACTTTTTATTGTCATATTTTGGATGTTCTTAGTATCTACTTTTTTGACCTCATAAGTTTCACTTTTCTTAGTGTATAACATCATAATTTTCTTTCATTTTTATAAAAGTAAGTAGGCTAACACCTAATATGAAATAGTTTTCTATTTTCTGACAAATTGGTCAAAATTGAAACTATTATTATTTGATTGGGACATATACTAATCTTTATTGTCATTGCTCCTTTTTCATTCTTAACATATTGAAAAATGCCATGATACCTTTCATGTATGGAAACTTTTGAAGTTCAATTTGGAAAAATCTTCTCTTCCACTTCATTTATTTATTTATTTATTTATTTATTTATTTATTTATTTATTTATTTTATTTTGTGGTACTGGGGATTGAACTCAGGGGCATTCTGCCTCTGAGCTATACCCCCAGCCCTATTTTTTATTCTTTATTTTGAAACCGAGTCTCACTAAGTTGCGGAGTGCCTCACTAGGCAGCTGAGGCTGGCTGCGAACCCGGATCCTCAGGTCTCAGCCTCCCAAATGCTGGGATTACAAGCGTGTGCCACCACGCCCGGCTCTCTTCCACTTTATATTTTATATTATAATGATGTTTTTCATAACTTTAGCCATTGCTTAACAGTGACAATTTGTTTCTAGCATTTTCATTTCATTTTAATGGATTGTAATTACCACTGTAAAAAAAAAAAAAAAGAAGAAGAAAAAAGTAGATTCTATATTCTACGCCCACAAATTCTCAAACTGTATCCTCCCATAGAATTGGTCAAAAAAGTATAGATGTGAACAAAATTTTGATGTAATTGATTCAAGGAAAGTATTTGAGAAAAGTAAAACTAAAATTGCAATTAAAGTTGACATATTTGTGGATACAATGTGACATACAATTATACTAAGCATTCAATGAAAATGCATTATTCTCGGAAAATCTGTATTTTCAGAATAAGAAAATTATATTACCATAAATATATTTCTCACTTGTAGTTTTCACTCCAACCTTTTGATCTAGACTGCTCTGGATTTTAAAAGTGGGCATGTTAAAACGTTAGCATGTCTTTCAAAACATGAATTTACCTGCTCTGCTTAGCTTCCAACGAATTCTCTAAACTCTTATTTAATCATATTCCAAAGTCTATTACAAAGTATTTCTGATCTCTTTGGCTTTATATATGTTGGAAATTTCATAGTCTTTACTATATAAAGCTAATTCCTACCTCAAATTCTCTTTTTCCATGGCACTTTTATATTTGTCTCAATTTGTGTTTTCCCAGGAAGCAAATTCTGTAATTTTGTCTTTCTGTGGTAGGATTAAAATCCATGTCTCTTTCTGTCTCTGTCTCTCTGTTTCTGTCTCTCTTTTCCTCTTCCTCTATATCTGTATCCCTCTCTATTTTTATCTTTATCTCTGTACCTATCTTCTCTATTTCTATTGATATTACCAGGATTGAAGACACCTGCATTCTAGTACCAGCTTGACAATGTTCTAGAATCTAAGACCTTGCCTCATTTTTCTTTCACTCTTATTAGCTCCTCACAACCGGGAACATTAAATGTATTCAACCAACAGAGTTCTAATATAATTTCTAAGTCAATTCTTCCTGAAGCTGTTTTAGTCTTCCCTAATGTCATTTACTATTTAGAAATAAGCCATTGTTTATCTTAAATCAGCACTTCTAAAATGTGTAATATAAGTTTATCCAGTTGCAAAAATGTTTTATGCAAATGTACTATAAAATGTAATGAAATTTGCCCTTAAGTGAATAATGATCAGATTTAATATTTGTAGATATTAATTTGATATGCTCTAGGTTATATAACCTAATAATTGATGTATAGATTTAAAGTTGCATCAGAAACATCTTTTAATATATAGTCTGTAAATATATAGGTAAACCTCATTTACTTCTAACTTGGTAAGTCTAAATTTAGAACCTTTTTGGATTTCAACATGGACCAAATGACTCATCTGGCCATTAGCTCATATTGGCTCAGAGTTAAATAACACTACGGCTTACTACTTGCCTTAAAATCAGTTTAAATATTATATAAATTATCATTATGGAATAGTGCAAAATTTTGTTTACAACTCCTGAGGAAAAGCTGGAAATATTTATTCAAGTATTATTTAATAAATATTTTTATTGATAGTTTTTTAAATCTTTTAAAATCATAATTGAATATCATAAATATTTTAGGAATAATTTGAAAAATGCATATCAATATTTTAAATTATAAGAATGGTCATTACAGTAGTTTCTGATTCTGCACAAAAATACTTTGTCTCTATTTTGCATGTGTTGGTTTTTGAGAGATACTTTTATTGGGATACAAGTTCTGGACATGAACACTTATGTATCAAGGTGAGAGGATAAACAAGATCAGTTAGGAATGTTTTTAAAAAGTAATTCATATACCATATACTTCATAATGAAATAAGTGTTAATAAAAGCAAAAATAAATATAAGCAAATATAAATATATATGACAAAGAAATATATCCAAGACACAAATAAATTGATTTCCCAGCTCAATTTCCCATTAGCTGGATCCTAAAAATGCCTTTAACTTTTTTAATATAATTATCACTGAATAAAATGAGAACCAAAGGTAAAAAATGGAGTTTCAGTTGTTCTAATTATTTAATATAAAACTACCTTGATTTTGACAATTTTCCCCACAAATTCACCATATAACCACATTACTAGAATTATTTCAAGGCTTTTGGAAGATATCTATAAAGGAATTGACCCTGGTATTTGAATTTATTTAGCTTCATGCTGAATCTACTTCAGATTCTGAATATAAAATAGTAAGAATTTGTGGTTTTCTCACATATAATCAGATACTGCCTTTTTGGTAGACCCAATGCAACCTTTTGACCTTGCTTTTAATTTTTAAAATCAAATTTTGTTTTAGTCAGTGTCCTCCAGAGAAACAGAACCAACAGATTCATTGTAAGTAATTTATTCATGTATTTCTGGAAGTTGTAATATCATACGATCTGCAGTCTGAAGTCCTGAGAACACAGAGAACCAGTGATGTAAATTCCAGACTGGATTCAAGTCCAAAGAGAGGAGAAGGCCACTGTCCTAGCTTGAAGACAATTAGGAAGACAGAGAAAATCATCACTTGTTGTTTCATTTGGGCTTTTAATAAGTTGGATTAGGCCTAAGCACATTGGGAAGACCAATCTTCTTCATACAATTTAGTAACTGAAATAGTAATTTCATCCAGAAACACTTTTGTTGACATGTGCAAAATAAACCAAATTACTGAGAGCCCCATGGCCTAATGAAATTTACACATGAAATTAATTTATATATATATATATATATATATATATATATATATATATAGAGAGAGAGAGAGAGAGAGAGAGAGAGAGAGAGAGACAGAGAGACTATAAAACCAGCTGATTTCATTTAGCATATTCCCTAGTTGCATCTGTTTTTCTGATATAATTTCTTTATGGCTGAGCAAAATTCCATTGTATATATACCACATTTGAAAACCTGATTGAATAGTGGCTCATAATATATGTTACCTTTTGCATTATAACTTATCTGAAATGCAAAGGCCTTCAATTGGGGTCTTTTTAAATTACTTGTCTATTTTCTTTAATTATAGACCAATATTTTATTGTATTTCATTGTTTGTACTTTCATTGGTGCATTATAATTCAGTGAAGTTCAAAATCAGACAAAAAAACAAAAAACATGCACACAAGTCTTGGTGTGTTTCCCTTTGGGTCCCACCCCTCTATCCACCTTCCCAGTACGTAATACCATGATTGGTAATGATAACATTCATTCATTTATGGGCATAACATAATTTGAACTGTTTTTTCATCAATTCTTCCTTTTCCCCATCCTACCCTCTATCTCTTTTCCCCTTCCACTATTCTACTGGTTATTCTCCTCAATTATCTGAAGACTCTTTTGCTTTTTATTTTCTATCTTCCACATTTGAGAGCAAATATACTACCCTTGACTTTCTGAAATGGGATGATCTCACTTAACATAATATTCTCTAGTTCCATCTATTTTTTCTGAAAATGATATAATTTTGTTCTTCTTTATGGCTGTGTAAAATTTCTTTGTATGTATATATTACATTTGAATACCTGACTGAATAGTGTCTCAAATTTATCAACTATATATGTATGTTTCACAGAAGAACCTATAATAATTTTTACGAAACTAAAATGAAGCTCCTGAAATTTTTCACCCATAAATATTTGTAAGTTAATTTTACTTTCATTATTTCATTTCTCTTGGCCTTATCTGACTCTAAAAGTATTTTCCTAATGCTAGCAAATCAGAGGACATAAGGCAAAATGGTGGAATAACGCTGTTTGTGAATACCAAGCACCTCCGCATCAATATTTTAGTAATGGAATCAATGCACATGATCATAGAGATGAGCATGTGATTTAAGGTGAACTAATTTTCATGTTGAATTTTTCTAACTACAGTAAAATTAAATCAACAGGTGGCATGAACTGGAAAAATTCATTTTTTCATCAAAAGAATTTATTGGGTTCTTGCAAGGTGGCAGATGTCATGTTAGATGTTGGTTAATACAGTTAATAAAACCAACATAGTGGTTTTGATGGGGCTTAGAGTCTAAAGTTGAAGAAGTCATAAGTAAATGAAAATTTAAATCACACAAAATAAGAGAAGACAAGCCAGTTTCCATTAAAAAAAAAAAGTAGTGGAGTAACAGAGTAATGACCCTCCAAAGATGTCCATTTCCTAGTACACAGCACTTGTGGGTATGATACCTCACATGGCAAAAGGGACTTTAAATATATAATTATTGTAAGGATTTTGAAATATGAAGATTACCCTGAATCATCCCTGTATGATCCATATAATCACAAGGATTCTTATGAAAGGAGGCAGGAGAAGCAGGTCGAGAGAAGGCAAAGAACAAGGAAGCAGAGGAATTTGAAGATGTCACTCTGCTGGCTTTGAGTGTGAAGAAGATACCCAAGAAGCAAGGATGCAAGTGGATCTTGGAAACTTAGAGAAGCCATCAAAACAGATTCTCTCCTAGACCTTCCAGAAGAAGCCAGCCTGACAATAACTCAGTGAAATTGACTTGGACTTCAGCCCTCCAGATCTATAAGATGACAAGATTTGTTGTTATTTTACACCAGTAAGTTTCTACTAAATTGCCACAATAAGTTACTATTTAGTAAAGCATAAGGAAATCAAAACATTTAGTTTTTTAAAGAATTTCAAACAAATGAATGCGAACTAACTTAGCAAAAGAGTAGGAAAGAAGAGTCTATGCAGAGGGGAAGATCGTTTGGTGTCAGGGTCCATTTAAGAGAAAGTAGGGAAACATCATATCAAGCATAGGGGATGAAAAGGAATAGTTTGAAGGAAGTTTAAAAGGAGAGAATAGTGATAGAACAAAGGGGCTATGCAGGGCAAGTTCAAGAATCTGGGAGGCCATGGATGCTGTTAAACAGGAGGTTATGTGAGTGCATTTGGAAGTATTTCTCTAACTTCATCAGAGAGCTTGTTTTGTGTGTGTGTGTGTGTGTGTGTGTGTGTGTGTGTGTGTGTGTGTGTGTGTGTGTGTGTATTGGTGGTCATGTAGGTTTGGGGAATTACTGCATGTCTAGATGAATATTTAAGTTTGGAAATCGGGTGGATTAGGAGATGATTCAAGCTGACCAGTTAGGAATGATTGCAGAAATGTAGGCAAGAAGCAGAAATCATGAAAGTACACACAGGCTCACGTTTCTGGAAAGTTTCTGAAAGAAAAAATTTATATGGTGTGTTAGACTGTGGATGTGATCAGGACAGGTACCCTAAAGATTTTATACAGTACATGTAAAAGTTGAGAAAGATTCTGAAAGGATGCTCTGTGGATGATGAAAGGTTGCTCACAGTTGGAGGGAATGAAATATAACCCAAAACAAGAAGACAAGAGAGGGAGAGGGAGACAAACAGGGATAGAAACAGGGGAGACTGGAGGAGAGGGGAGGTGGTCAACAGACCCTGAATCAATTTCTACTTGGGAGCTTTCCATATTTGGGTTATATGAATATTTTTTTTTACTTTTATTTGTTTAGAATTTGTTTAGTGAGTATCCTATAAGTAGCTCTTGACAAACACAGATGCAATATAGATTAGAAAAAATAAAGTTTTTCTAATATAAATGGCTTTGTGTCTAATTGCTAAATAAATAGAGATCATCTTCTATTAACTATTGGGATCTACACAGGCGTTTCTTTTTAAACCCTAATATTGTAAAGACAGATATTTGACTTCTACTACATTCATACAGACACACAACACACACACACACACACACACACACACACACACACACACTTGCAAGTGGGGCTGACTCCTAACTCTCAAGGGGATGCCCTGCTAGCATTCTTACCAAAGTGTTAAGATTGCACCATGCTGGGTCCTGCTACCAGGCTTGCTTTACATCCTCAGATGATTCACAATAACTCATGCAAATCTACTATAATTTTCCTTAAACTAAGTCATTTTAGGTGTTACCTCTATTAGTAAATTCAAGATGTAGAATGTCAATTACCTAGACATTTTTTTCTTTCAGCACCTAATAATTATGTTGGCATAAATTAGCTTCTTGGTCCCTCATGCCTAAAAAAGGAGAGCAGATGTTATAAACAAGAAGAATGCAATGGACCTTTTTTACTCTAGAAGAAACTAGGTAGAATTTGTGTATCTTGACAATTACAAAATAATGCTTAATAATTTGACTATATTTTTCGGATAAATGCTTTTAGTTTAATAGAAAAATCATACAAGAACCTTAATTTGTTCAAAATAGACCTATTATAATATTTGATGTATATATTTTATGTTGTGCCAGAATGCTCTTTACATTATTTTTACTTAAGAGGGCTCAAGCATTCATATTGTCATATAATTTGTCTATTAATTATACATCATAAATATTTCTCATTTTCTCAAAATTATCCTTAGTGCTTTTGTTCATCTTGTAATAATTTTCAGATAATATATGTCCCATTTGAAAATATTTAAATCTTGATTATTAGAATTCTATTATATAAAGATAATTACTATTAACATTGGCAAATATCCTTAGAAATGTGATAGTTCTTGTGCTTATAAATATTAACACACATGTGTATTTCAAAATTTGGTTCATATTGCATATAATGATTTATACTTTTATCATTCATATAATAGTATAACCTAAGTATATATTTTTACCAATGAACATACATAAACACAGTTTTATAATTATGGTTAAAAATCCATTTTTAGGTGTGCCATAAATTACATACCAATTACCTCATACTGGTAATTTATATTGCTGTAAAGCTTTGATTTTTCTAACAGCATGATAGGGAACATGCTAGAAACTATGTCCTTAAATTCACTTGTGTAAATTTGGATAAAGTTTTGTGACAAATTATACTTGGCTTTGATCTCAATTTTTTTATTGAAAACAAATAAAAAATTCTCTCCTATTTTTCTTAAGTGTTTTGTTTAGAGGATTTTATAGAGCTTTACTTAATTGTCTTTTTGCCATCTTAACACCCAAATGACTCTTAAAAGCTATGTCTTCATCTGAACCTTATGTCAACATTGAAAGTAACGTTGAAACATTTTTAAGACTCCAGAGTGCTGTTTAAATGTTACTCATTTTTTTAAAATATTGGCTTAAAATAATTAATATTGCTTTAATTTTTAAATTTTCTAGTGTTACTTTTGCCTCAAGTACAGTCATAAAATTAAATTTCTAGTGGAATCAATTTAAGTACCGTTTGTAACTATTGATATCACAGATATACAAACAAGTTTATATGCATTTTCTTACATCATAAAATATTATACTAACATTTCTTGCTTATACTTAATATATATCATGATAATATACTTCTTAGTGCTCAAAAATTGTGGTTTAAAAATAATTATTGGAAAAATTTTCTAATATGTGTTTTAATAGAGGGAGTTATATATATGTATATATTAGCATTAGTATTATATATATATACTATTGTATGTTATATACTCACATTAATTTTAAATATAAATATATCATATATGTACATATATTATATATAATATAGTATATATTCACACTAGTATTATATATAAATGCCTTATATATACAGACATTTAAATGTTCTCTCTATATAAATGCTCCCATATATAGTATGTATGTATATATATACACACACACATAAATATACACACTCAAACACACATATATGAGGAATATAAGACATACTAATATCTATCTACACAGTGTTGATACTGTGTAGTAACACAAACTATGAAAGGTTCCTCAATAATAATACTCCTTTTCATAACCATAGCATCCTTACCTTTACATACGGCCACTCTGAATAAAGATTATTTTCTGGCCTCTTTTACAGGACATAATTGTAGGTTTAAATTCGAAGGCAACGGAAGGCCTATCTTCTGTCTTATCAAGTCACCATCAATAAGAATTTTAGTAACTGAAGATAGAGAAGCCATTGGAAGTTACATGAAGGAAAATTCTAAACACCGGGGAGAAATGACATTGAAAACAACTTGTGTCTCTAGCAAGCCAGCCCTGAACAATTTACTCAGACTTTTAAATGGAAGAAAAATAAACATCTTCTTAGATTTTGTTTGTGTGTATATCTTTTATCTTCAAACAAAAATTACCTGTATGTATGACAAATATAAAACATTTATTTTAATACTAAATTAGCTATCCTTTTTATAATTTTCTAAGAGAGATGCATATAATGTATACATAATACTTTTTGTATGTATGTGTAATATATACATAATATTATTATGTAAAAATATAGTAATAAATAGCTGAAAAGTTCTAAAATAACATTCTAAATATAAGATATAAAGACAATATAAATTAAGATAACACATAAATATACAATGCTATGGCAACATTAAGGAGACATTTTTAATCTACATAGCTACCATTTAAATATACTAAACTGGTACATTATTGTGCCTGTCATTAATGAGTTAATGAATGATATTGTATTCTTTAGACAACAGACTCATCTTTTATTTTCAGACTATGGAAATGCTCTAGTGGCAGAATTTCCATTATGCAGAAGTAATATCAAAGCATTAAAATAAAAATATAGATGTTAATTCCCAAACTTTAAAATTCTCCTTGAGTTTCTGAAGGGGGCTTTTAAGAACTGACTTGGGAGATTCTGTGGAAATCTTTTGAAACATAAACATTCAGTTTTGTTCTATGTTCCAAGCAGGAATCTTGCTATAAAAGAATTTCTAATTCACCCCAGTGGACATGTTACAGAATGTGGAATAAAGCCTTTTCTTACCTGCTACTGTTTACTTTGTTATTGCCTATTAAAAATCATTCACTGCTATAATTCCCGTGGATGAGACACCATTTCTATGTTATTAGAAAACTTCTTTCAAGGGCATTGAGTAAAGTTAAAATGGAGCTTTGCGAAGAGTTCAGCTTTCTGCAAAGTTAAGCCTTCTAACTGAATCATTCAGTTGAAGGAGAATAATAATGAGCATAGATGGAAATTTAGAATTCTATAAATTTGCAGAAGTTCAATTCTACCCTTGGTAATGAAATTTCATTTATGTCTAAATAAGCATGTATCCACACATAGCTATTCTTTCCTTTATTTTATTGGTGGCTGAGGATACCTACAAAGTGCAACAGACTCCTTGTCTAGCAATCCCAACTCTGGTAGGACGAATGCACTTGTCAAGACTTACACTCTCATGCTCAGAGATGAGATCATTTTAGTGCTAATTAATGCAGGGTCACATTTTTAAAATATATTTTTATTTTTTTACTCTGAACCTTAGATGTTAAAATTCTCTCTGGGGTTCATGGCCTTCGGTTTCTTAGCATCCTTTCCTCCGTCCTTTTGGTCTTATTTTCTTCAAACAAATACTTATTTCCACATATGTTTTCTGATGATCTCTCTAGTCCTTAGGTGGAGTCTTGTTTTTCATCTTGACTAGCCTGAATTGCTGTAACCCTTCATTACTTCTTTCCAATCAATCCATGATTTTGGCCCATCAACACCCAGATACTCAAATTAGCCTCAAGGATAATTGTAGGGTGTTTTTTTTTTTTCTTTCTTTTAAGTGGGGAATATTTTTCAAATATTAACTCTGAATTCTGGTTGTATACACAGTCCAAATATCCTTAGAAAGTGTTTTAGCAGATTCTTTTTTTGGGGGGGGTGTTACTGTGTGTTAAACCCCAAAACACTATATTTCTGAGCTAAACCCTCATCCCTATTTTATTTTATATTGCTGATGCTTGAACCTTCAACAGCTTTAACCTGTCTCAGCCTCCCAAGTACTGAGATTACAGGTGTGTGCCACCGTGCCTGGCTGGATAGTTTTTAAGAAATAACTAAGAAATTGGGACCGAGGCTGTAACTCAGTGGGAGAGTACTTGCCTAACATATGTGAGGTCCTGGATTCAATCTACAGCATGGCAAAAACCAACCAAACAAAACAAAGCTAATATATTGTATCGGATTTATAAACTATACAAGGCATAATATATATAAGCAAAATTTGTCTTGCATGTAAAGAGAGGCAAAAATGTGCAGATCATTCTGGGTTAAATATTAGAGTTTATATGATAGCATACCACTTGACAGGCAAGACAATGGTTAAAATTTAAAAGTTGATAATACCTGGTATTGCTTAGGATGTGAAGCAATTAGAACTTCAATGTAGTTCTAGGGGAAGTGAGAGTTGACACCATTGTTTTGGAAAATTCTTGAGCAGTGGACAATGAAGTTGATCCTCTGCAGAGCTTATGTATCAGAAATTCTACTTCTAGGTATGAACAAGATAACTATGTATAGAGACACTCACTGAATTTACTTTAAGAAAGTTCATTATCAGCAGTAGCATCTAAGAACTAAGAAACAACTCAAATATCCAATAGCTGCATAATTAAAATTAACTTCTGGTCTATTTATACAACAACATAATGCACAGCTTGAAAATGAGTGAAAAAGAGCAAGAAGACTATGGCATAAGAAATATCACAACTATAATATTGAAATTAAAACACCAGACACAAAAAAAATTGAATTTATCAAAGTCAGGAAAAGATTTGGTCAGAGTAAAATTAGATAATGAATGAAAAAAGGCCAAAAAGTGGTTTATCAGATGTTGGTAATAGTGATTTCCAGATCTGAGTTATAATTCATGATTTTATTCACTTTGTAGTAAATAGTTAACATGTACATTTATGATTACGATATATTCCAAATTGTATTTTATTGCTCAAATGTTTCCCCCAAATGTTAAACTAATGCTGAATGATTTACTCTTTCATAAATAGGTTCTAATGTGTAGGTTTAAATTCCTTTATATAATTCTTCAGGTATAATTATCATTAAGCACAGCATTAACTTACTTCATAAATATTTTTTAATACGTTTTGCTAAGGCTGAGAAGTTAGGCTATTTATGTTGACATAATTTAGAATAATAAGTAGATTGTCAAAATTAACTCTCCTGAATTGTGGAATTAAATCCATAGCTTCTATGACTTCTGTATTCATATCTCAGAAACTGTCAACTAGGATAATCAATGCTTTGTTTCCAAAATGGAGCTTTTTTATTTTTTTCTTTTTGCTGTCCAAGCAAGCCAGGGGATATTTATGATTACCTACCACCTCCCAGTAACTGTTCTTCTTTATAAGGAATTCAGATAGAAAGAAACAATGAATCTGATGCAGTATAAAGAATGGAGCTGAAATAATAACTTTACTTAATTCATGGAGTTTATAAATAATTAAATTACTGCAACATTGTTCACAGTAGCCCAAAAATGGAATTAAGTAAGGTATCCATCAACAGATGAATGGATAAGAAAATGAAGTGTGTATATGTGTGTACATATATATATGCATATATATATATACTGTATATAAATCTATACACAGTATGTGTATATATATGCACATTTAGTGTGTGTGTGTGTGTGTGTGTGTATAACCTAGCCATACAAAGAGCAAAATTATGTTATTGCAAAATGGATAGAATTAGTTTAAAGAAATTCACAACTGATGGAAGAAAGTTACATCTACAGTGCAAGAGTAAAGGATGAATGATCATGATACACACTCAAATTCTGATAATTCACATTTCTTGTTAACTAACTCCAATCACAACTTATGAATAACTGCATTATGGAATCTAAAATTAAAAAATGTTATATCTTTAAATAATAGCAGGGCTAATAACATAATGCCAGTATGTTTTACTTCAGTCTTTTTCTTAAAAATTCTTAAACATCTGACTTATATAACTTAATGATTTTCTATATCATAGTTAATATCACATCCTCTGTGGATAACTCTATAAATGATGATGCCATAAATAATATCAAGGTATTTTGATAGTTTCTCTAAATTCATTCATTAACATCTTTGAAAGTATAAAACTTCAGAAAATAACTAAAATATTTTAGTTCTTACACTTTGCTTTGATTATTAAATTTGATTATTTTTTTCCAGTTTTTTATTTTATTTTATTTTAATTTAATTTTTATTTTTATTCATACATTGTAAGCATACATCTTTGTTAGGTACAAATTGATAATGGTATATGTGCTCATAATTCTCATTTGGACCCCTTCCCCAAATTCCCACCCCGCTCCCTCACCCTCCCTCCCTCTCAAGTTCAGTTTAGTGAGTGACCTTGATATATATTAGTGTGCCCCCCCTCCAACCCCTTCGGTTAAATCAACTTCTTTGCTTTCGAGGGTCTCTCCTTTTTCATCTGAAGACTCTCTTATGCCCTATCTTCTCCCTAGCATCCGCATATTAGGGAGAACATATGCTTCTTTACTCTTTGTGACTGGCTAATCTCACTTAAGATTATGTTTTCCAGTTGCCTCCATTTCCCTGCAAATAACATGATTTTTTTCTTCTTTATGGCTGAGTAAAATTCCATTGTGTACATCTCCCATAGTTTTGTAATCCATTCATCTGTCGATGGACACCTTGGCTGCTTCCATAGTTTGGCTATTGTAAATTGTGCAGCTATAAACATAGATATACATACGTCGGTCTGATAGTTTGGTTTCCATTCTTTTGGATAGATACCCAGAAGTGGTATTGCTGGATCATATGGTAGGTTCATTCCCATACGTCTGAGGATCCTCCATACTGTTTTCCAAAAGCACAAGCAACCCTCAGGAAGATCAACACATGGGATTGCATTAAACTGAAGAGCTTTTGTGCAGCAAAGGAAACTATCAAGAACCTAAACAGAGAGCCTACAGAGTGGGAGAAGATTTTTGCCAGTTACTCTTCAGATAGAGGTCTATTATCTAGGATATACAAAGAACTCAAGAAAATCACAGATAAGAAAGCAAATAATCCAATCAAAAATGGGCAAAGGATCTAAATAGACACTTCACAAAAGAAGAAATACAAATGGCCAATAAATGTATGAGGAAATGTTCCACATCATTAGCAATCAGAGAGATGCAAATCAAAACTACCCTGAAATTTCACCTAACTCCAGTCAGAATGGCAATCATAAAAAACACGAACAACAACAATTGTGGGCGAGGATGTGGAGAAGTGGGAACTCTAGTAAATTTGATTATTAAATATTCATTTAGTCATATTTTTAAAGGTAAACTAAATAATGTTGTCCAATGGGCTAGGAATCAGAAAATTTTACTGAGCTGTGTGACCTTAGACAACTTACTTAATATTTCATAATACAAGGGCTTATTTGGAAAAGGAAAGAGTTGTAATAGAAGAATCTGTAAAGTGTATTCTAAATGTAGATTTCTAAGTATCTACCCATAAAATATTTGTGAATTTAAATTCAAACGTTTGGGGGATAATATTTTGGGGTTTGAAGATTGGTTTATTTATGTATTCACACCAATTTTGTTTAATGGAGTCATAGAAAACTGCTTTTTATAGTCTCTTAAAAATTCAAAGAATCAGCCAGGCGTGGTGGCGCACGCTTGTATTCCCAGCATTTGGGAGGCTGAGACCAGAGGATCCGGGTTTGTGGCCAGCCTCAGCTACATAGTGAGGCACTCCACAACTTAGTGAGACTCGGTTTCAAAATAAAGAATAAAAAATAGGGCTGGGGGTGTAGCTCGGAGGTAGAATGACCCTGAATTCAATCCCCAGTACCGAAAAAAAAAAAAAAAATTCAAAGAATCAGAAAAAAATATATTTTGTTGTCAATCTTAATAAAATACTCAAATATCAGTGAATTGAAAAGAAACCATTTGTTATTTGTTATCTCTTAAAAATGCACACAGGAAGACAATTTTAAAAAGTTGTAATTACATGTCTTTTACATGGTTTATAAAATAACCATTTTCATGTACTAAATAATTGAGTGACAGTGTAATTATAGGACACTAAATTCTATAAAAATGCTGATATTTTTTGAAGTTTAATTAACAATCTTTTTATACAATGCCAGGTGAAATATTTATTCATTAAACATTGTCAAGTGTTTCAAATGCCTATATTTTTTTGCTATTGATAAGTCAGCTACTATATTGTACTCTAGGGGCTTTTCATTTCAGATGATTTTTCAAAAGACTTCAGGTATGAAAAGTCAAATTTTACTGAGATAAATTTTATCTAGCTGGATAATGAATACATAGTTCTGAGCACTCTACTGAACACAAGAAGTCTGGACTGGATAGACTTGTTTTAGCTTACTATTTTCATGAAGGAGCACTGTAATAGTGAATGGACATATTTCCAAAAGAGATCTGTTGGAAACATTAGATTTGATGTTCCATCAGATTTGATGGAAACATTATTATAAAAATAGGTTAATAATTTAAACCAGTCATAATAAAATTACAAACTAATACCTATTATGTGTCCAGAACAATGTCATTGTGATAAATTCTTTATGGAAGAATTAATGTAAACTTTTAAAATAACTCAAAATTTCCTAAAAATTGCATGTAATCCAGATGATGAAATAATTTATAGTGAAACTTCCTAATATGGTTCATAACAAAGCTCAAATTTGAGTTTAAAACTTATGACTTAGATGAAGTAAAATTTATAGATAGTGTCCTTGGAAATTTTGAACATCTTTTAACATTTTAAAGAAATTGTACAAATGGCACACTGTGGAGACCTTTGCTGGAGTTAAATATAGGGGCGGTGATTGTAAGCTGAATGAAAGAAAGTAAATCAAAGTGAAAGTCTTTCATCTTATATATTTCCACCATAAAGAAGCTGAAGTAAAAAAGCAGGGATCAGAATGGAGCATGACAAAAGTGTTAGGTAGCTAGATAGTAACAAACAGGGCACAAAAAAGACAGAGAAAAGCCCTCCTAAAGGGAAACATAGGAATTGCCCCATCCAGTGGTGGTCAGAGACTTTCAGTGTATTACAATTCACCTTTAGATTTTTCCACATGGCATAATCATGCCCAGTTGCACTAAGTTGTGACCTGAAACCCAAATTAATATACATAAAAAGGAGTGGAATTTCTAGGGATTAGGAAAAAAGCCCACTATGCGACAGAGGATCCCCCTCTCTTTTGGACCCTTTCTCCCCCTTCCTATGCTCCAGGACTAATTGGCTCTGTGGTCCTCCTGTGGAATTTAGCCAGCAAAGCTTTTCCATGTCTATTCTGAGTCCCGCAGATGAAATTCTTTCTTCTGGGGAGAAAAGAAGTGAAGGAAAACCCATCGCCCTATATCAAAAAGGAGATAGCTTAACATAAGCAAGCAGTTCACAGGAAGAAAAAAAAAGTGTCAAGTTTTCACAGTTCATTCTGTTTGCACAAATCACTCTGTTCTTCATTATCTCTCATAACCTGTCATCCCATCATTAATATACCAAACATTGTGTTGTTTTGGTGTGATAGTGTCAATACTATCAATTTCAACATTTTCCCTCTCTGTTCAGGTGATTGCAAAGGTATAATTATTATCATTATTTCATCAGGTGCCCTTAGTCCATAGATGGTATGCTCTGACCTTTGACCTCCCTCAATACATGTACAAAGATCATGTCAGAGTTCAAGGTTAAGGAAGTGAAAAACTCTTGATATGAAGAATAATTCAAAAGAACTAATACTCTAATGATAAGAGGTCATAGGAGAGACTCCAACTTGAGGGGAAGGCTGTGCTCTGTTCTCAGGTGAACTTGAGAACTGGAAATGTCAGAGTAAACCACGATTGGAAGCCTGCCAGCAGGTTGACAGAGGTCCAGAAAGGGCAATCTAGCAAGGACCAGCAGGTACCCATTAGAGATGAAAGGACAGGTGTTGCCTTCTGAGGAGGGAAGCAGTGCTAGTCAATCTGACAGGTTCAAAGAAACACTGTTTTGCTACTTAAGTATAAATTAGCTCTTTGGGGGATATGTTCATTTTTTTCCTGTTCTCTGCATATTTCCTTTTAATTAAATGATAATTTTTCTTAATCAGTTATATTTTTTTTTAATTTTTTAATTTTTATTGTAGTAATTCGTGCAATATAGCGTACATCTTTGTTAAGTACAAATTGTTAACAACATATTTGCACACAATTCTCATTTGACCCCTTCCCCGATTCCCTCCCCATTCCCGTTCCCTCCCCCTCCCTCCCCCTAAGGTTCACTTCATTGAGTGACCTTGTTATGATTGTGTA